>OMLP01028215.1:1217-15630 GCA_900302685.1 Spondyliosoma cantharus
AACAGTAGTAGATACCAGAACAGTCCGTAGATATGTAAGCAGCGGCTCCACAAACTGTCTGTCTGCCCGTCTGTCTGTCTTCTTCTTTGTCTCCTCTGTACACACCCATGCGCACACACACACACACACACACACACACGCTACACGCACATGCATGTTAAATCTGAATACGCTGACCTGTGAGAGACATCGCAGAGAAATCGGTGGCATATGAACCAAAACGCACACGTGTCAACGTTTCAGTCCTGTGACATCTTTCAAGACACTTGAGTAATAATAATCGCATGATGATTAATAATAATCATAAAAATAACAGATTAATGTCACCACAGGGAGTGTATGAAACTCGCTGGGGTCTCGAGAGGTTATGAAACATCATGTTTCAGAACTGTTTCAGCTTAGCCTGCTCCTTAAAGCTGCTGTATGTGATATATTCTTATTAAAATAATTATTAAATAGTTCTACATTTCAACAGCAGTTACTGTTATAGATTGTTTGGTCAGTAACCCACGTCACTCTTTGTTATACTACTTTTACTCGCTTTGGTTACCAGCCACCGGAATGCAATTTTTTTCATCATGCATTCTTCCCGGAGAGACTAACAAAACTGTAGGAGAAAGCCCTGCTCTTGCAATGTTGGAGGAAGTGGGGAGAAAACTCCTGGATCTGCACCAAACGTTAATGGTGTCGAGACCGTTTCTCCATCTTACTTTCGTGGAAATCCGTTCAGACATTTCTATCCTGTTGACGAATAGAGAGG
Source organism: Spondyliosoma cantharus (assembly GCA_900302685.1). Classification (NCBI taxonomy): domain Eukaryota; kingdom Metazoa; phylum Chordata; class Actinopteri; order Spariformes; family Sparidae; genus Spondyliosoma; species Spondyliosoma cantharus. Next base: position 1,978 of record OMLP01028215.1, read on the forward strand.
GGCGAGAGCATAACCTCCCCGGTGGAGGAAATTAATAATAAAGAACATGCAGTGCAATAACGATCTGTGCACGGACAAAAATGTAAAAACAGTCGTTTTGATTTCACGAGGAGTTTCACCCTGTAACGATTCTTCAATATTTATTTTAAGGGCCCTCCTCCTTTTCCCTAAAAGCTACCCTGCCGTCAGCGTGCTTCCTGTTTTCATATAGTCGGTCCCTGTACATAAAATGTACAAAACATGCAGTTCTGTCGAGGGATGGGCAGATGTTTATATCATACTTTACACTATAGGCGAGCTAAACTGGGATACAATGTGTCGCTTTAACGCCAATATTGATTTACAAACGTCGGAATGAAACACAAATTAACCCAAGTGATTTCACGTTACCATTTAGATTCATGTGACTTGCACACACACACACACACACACACACACACACACGCGCGCCGCGCGCACACACATACACACCTACACAAGCTTCTTAGCTACGTTAAAGATTTAGGGGTTTTATGTAAATGAGTTCAGAAAAGCTTCAATCACAGGAAGAGCTCAGTGAGTTTTCATGAAGATCACGTTTTGTGGAGCTTCAGTTCCAGTCTTGGCTGCTCGGCATGTCTCTTTCTCTGCCTGTCTGTCTGTCCGTCAGTCTGTCTCTCCGTCAGTGTGTCTCTCCGTCAGTCTGTCTGACTGCTGTACCTCTGGAGGAGAATGCGCACAATGTCAAACATTCTGCAATATCCTGAAGATGCAGGAGTTCAAAACAGCGTCTGCAGAATGTTTTGCAGACGCTTCGGTATCAGCTCATTTAGTTCGGCAGCTCTTTGTTCAGGCGCCAACCAAAACCATCCTGTTTACTCATGTAAGGCCGCACAGCTGTAGCGCTCAGTACAACATGCTGTATGTCCACCAACTATGACATCTTTATGTAGGTCAACTATGCATCAGCGTCTACAAACAACTCAGTGAGATTTCTATCTCGGCTTTCGACCGTATCAGTTGTTGGTTTGTCAGCAGGATTACACGAAAACAACTGAACGGATTTCCATGAAACTTGGATGGAGGACGGGTCTCAGCCCAGAATAGACCCTGTTAACTTTCGGTGCTGTTTCAGATTTCTCTCACTTGCATTAACATTGAGAGGTGTTTTTTTGATATTTTCATACATTTCTCAGTGAACACTGCACAGATCTCGATGAGAAGGTGCTATACGATAACAAATAGGCATGTAACCCTGTGACCAGCACCAATGTGCAGCTGGTATGATGGGGATTCAGAAAGATACATAAAGAATATTCTCTGTTTCCATCTTCTCAAATTTGAGAAACGAATATATTGAATTTTGTCTGTTTTTATCTGACAGAACTTTGAGGACGTCACCTTGGTCCAACCCACGTTTAATTATAAAGGTCCAGTTAAAGGTGCACTGTGCAGTTTTGGGGAGGAAATATTAATCAGAAGACAAAAATCTTCATTCATTGATTTCCACGACTGAATAAACAAACTGACCTTGAAGGACAACACAAGTTCATACTTTGTTTATGTGTGGCGGACCCTGCCACCTCTCTAGCTTCAAACGATGTTCTTGAGACCTTAGTTTTCTTCTGAGGACATTTTGTTTACTCAATTTTGTGAATGTATCAAATATTTATTCAGAGTTTGTGTTATTTCCTTGACCTTTCTGAGTTCAGTACTTCATACTGCTCCTTTAACGACACAGTCGGACATCAGGTCACACTTGAGTACAGCCGCTTTTTTTTCTATGTATCTTCGTACTTATTTCCATGAGGCTTTTTTTCTTCCGTCTGTTTAGACTGGAGCATGAGGTGGTAGACCAGTCGTAGCGCTGGATCTGGATCAGTTGTCGTTTCTTCTCGGGGGAAACACTTGCTCACGCTGGCTGTTACACGAGGCTCTGTGGTTATGAATAGACGCCTGTGCTTGTTTTGACGCTGTTGGTTTGGATCACGGCGCACCTGACTTTAGGTGTTTGCTCAGTTAGGTTGGACTCACAGAGATGCTTGGGTAAGCGACGAGCGCACGCACGCACATACACAGGGAGCGTAGATGCTTTTTGAGTGGACCTGCGGTGTGACAGGAAGGGGAAGGGGAGGTCTGTTGGTCTGACCGGCCCGGAATGGGATTAGAAAGGCCAGGAGAATGTCAACCTTTGTGTAGGTGTTGAGGGCTGGTGAAACCACTTGAATCAAGTGAATGGCTCAAAATTAGGCCATGAGTAAAAGCAGTTCTTCGTGTGCAGACTTTAAAGAGCGCAAAGTGGTTTCAGATGTCACGGGGGGGGGAAGAGAGGTCGGACAGATCGCGATCGGAAATGTGGATCCTCAGGCGTCCACAAAACTCTGTCCGGGTTTTAAGTGCGATGCTGCGTACTACACATTGAACTAACAAAAGTGTGTGTGCTTACGTAACAAACCATTGGCGTTGACACAAATCAACACACTCAGAAGATACAACGCCAGTGTGATGTGATGATAGAAAGCCAACTGTTCCTTCTTTCATGAATAAAAGTCTCCGTCGCTGCAAAAACAGAGTTGTGAGAAGAAGACTGTGTATCTGTGATGGTGGTGAAATCACCAGCATAAATCACAATATCAGCCAGTTACCGTGTCACACACTTGCATAATTTATGCCCACATTAATGCTCGAAGTGAAGCTAACTGGAAGCTGAAAACACAACAGAGACGACCAGAGACACGGTGAACGGTGCTCAGGCTTGTGTGAGCTGACCAATCAGAGCAGGCTGGGTGTTCGGGGGGGGTCTTAAAGAGACAGGAGCTAAAACAGAGCTGCAGCACTGGATAGTATGAAACTGATGTGTTTTTTAGCACTAAAGCATGTAAACCTGTTCCAGTAGTAACCCAAAATAAAATGACGAGCCTGAAAATGAGCACAGTATGTCTCCTTTTGTAAAGGTTTTCAATAGGCTGTTGAAAAATGTCTGGCTCGTCTACACCCACATTACAGTGTTGAGGACGGCTGGATGTCTTTGCTGCATGTTGTTCCTCTCTCCCCTCATTTCCTGTCGTCTCTCTCAACAATGTCGCTAAAAAAGCGTATAAAATGCCCCCGAAAATATCACGGCATGGCAAAAATTCCAAACCCTAATGCTTCAGGGTGAAAATGTTCACCCTTTCCAGCAGTGCAGCTGGTGGTTGTTTTCACGGGGAGTGACTTCCTGAAGAACATGCGGTGCTGATGTTGCGCACCAGTTGTTCGGTGTTTACTTTTAGAGCCTCCGCTCGAAATGTGTAATGCTGCAGCATCAGGTTACATGCGCAGGGGACACCGAAGGTCACACCAAGAGGAGGTGTGCCATTTAATGAATTTATTGTTGTCGAATCATAATTCCTGTCCTGCAGATGCTGTTTTTTCAGATGCTGATTCCAAAAATGTTAATGTGTCGCACGTCTTGTTCAGGAGAAGAACACTTTCAGATCATTCCAGTTCAGTTTGTGTTGAATGAAAACACGTGTTTCAGCAGCTTTGCGTTTCAGAAATACCCAAGAAATTCAGACCCATAATCAGTGCGATGTGCAGAAACACAAACAAAAAGAAAGAAGTTAGGCCTTTAATTGTCAGTTTGATGCTTCTGAAGAAGTAAAAGGTGATCGTTACAATGCTGCTGTATTTTTTTCTCTGCAGAGTTCCCATCTGGCGCTCATTGACACCCTGATGATGGCGTACACGGTGGAGATGGTGAGCGTGGAGCGGGTGATGTCCTGCATCAACAGGTACTCCTCCGCCGAGCCCTCCCACAGTGACGGACACATCCAGGAGCTGCCGTATGACACCGAGGACGCAATAATCACCTGGATCAACAAGGTACGCAGTGTGCACACAGAAAACCACAAAGACACGTGCTCTCATCTCAGAGGATAACAACCGTACACATCCTTGAGCCTTTTACTACAGTGGACACGCCGTTCTTTGTTCGAGTCCGGATATAGAAGCCACGAGAGGGCCGGCTGGGAAAGCGTGTCATGGTCAATTCCTCCAATATGTTTGCAATAAAAAGTGGAGGCCGAGCTGGCAGCAACCGCATGTAATCACGTCAGAGAGATTACCAAAATACTGACCTCCTCTGGTCAGCTAAAGCCTGATTTGGAGGGTAAAGTCCGACCTCGTGTGGCCTTTAAGCTTTAAGAGGGCAGATGTTAAGTCTCTGCGATTCCCACTTCAATTTATTTCATTATCCTACAGATTATTTAGTCATTTAAAGTTGCTTTTGCTGACTTTGCAGGAGATATGAAGGAATTTTTGTCACAGGACGATGATATCGACCTATTTTCTTTTTTTTTTTTTTTGAACAGACATGGCTGCCATTACTATCCCAAGAATCTCATGTGCTCTGCTGCTCTGTTTTCCAGCCCAAAGGCAGGAAGATACACATGTAGGATTCATTTACAGACACAAAAACACATGTGTCCGCGCTCTGATTCATAGAACGCCATGACCGGGATTGTCCGAGGCGACCTCGTGCGTCCTCGGGCCAAAATGTTGCATCACTGTTCGTACAGAACCTTTGAAGTCAGACCAGCAGTAATTGTTAAAGAGGGGATCTTTTTTAAAGGAGAAATACTATCTTTATAGTAATCTTTGATGTTTGAGTCGGAAGTCAGCTGAGTGCCGCGTATCAGGTTACAATAACATTTAGCATCGGGGCTAACGGGCAGAAGTGGTGATGGAAAGTCCTTCTTTGATGTGTGGAGGCTCTTGTTCCCGTGTTTTCGAGTCTCTCCTCTCTCCGACACAGACGAACCATTCTTGTGCTTGTCTGAAATTTGACCTTGATTTCTGTCTGTCTGCCTGCCTGTCTGTCTGTCTCTCTCTCTCGTTCTGCCTGTCTCTCTCTTTCTCTTCAGGTGAATGAACACCTGAGGGACATCCTCGTCGAGGAGCAAAAGCTGAGAGAGGCTTCCTACCAGGAATCAAACGCCACGGCCCAAAAAGTAAGAAAACACTGCAACACAAACTCTCATTCCTCAGGTATGTAAATGAAAGGGTGGTTAAAGGAATATTCCAACATTCGGTCTGTGTTTTTAAGTACAGAGCATAGGAATGGAAAAAAAAGGGGGGAAGCAGCTAGCCTGGTTCTGTCATACCAGCAACTCCAAAACTGACCAATTAACACTTAACATCTCGTTTCTTTAATTCGCGCACCAACCGAAATGTATAAATGACAATTTGTGGTTTTAGAGAGAGTTTTGTGGAAAGACACAGCGCTGAGTTGTTGTTCGCCAACACATATTTAAACTATACAACTCCCTTTAAAACCACAAATTGTTAATTCACTACTTTCACTACTTATTCACTCCCTACCTGGCAGTGACGGTCCTCGCTTGCATGACGCCCGGGGCGAACGTCACGTCAAAGTTAAGATACATTTGAAATAGATATTGAAATAATATAATGAATTCTTCATGCCACGATAATCGTGTAGTGAAAATATGATATCATGACAGTCCTTGATGTGAACCTCGATACCATTTTCCTATTTGTGTTATACGTACAAAGCTAGAGACAGGTGACGGTTTAGCTTAGCTTAGCTTAGCATAAAGAGTGGGAGTAGCCTAGCTCTGCACAAAGTTTTAAAGTAAACCGAGCAGCATCTCTAAAGTTCACTAGGAAACAGATTGTGCCTCTCATAATTGGTGCGCTTTGACAACAATGTGTGGCTTTAGCAGGAGCTACATACATATATATATACAGGACCAGAAGAGATAAGTGCTAGGTGGATGTCAGCAAATAGTTGCACCATGTAACTCGCTCTGTAAACCTTAAACTGTTTGTATTTATATTTACGATTGTGTGTGAATCAAACTAAAATAGATACAGTGAGCTTTACGTTATTGTTTCGCTTATTTTTTAGCTTTTGGAGAGAGCCAGGTTGTTGTTTTTGTCCTCGGGCTAAGCTAAGCTAAGCTAAGCCATTTTTCCCAAAATGTTGAACTATTCCTTTAAGACAGGGCCTCTTTGCTTTAATGCCTTTATCTAATTTGCAAATTGTTTTGAATTGCATTCTCCGCCTCTCATATTTTGTCTTATCTGTTAATATTAGATTAGATTTCAATCTTCGCTACTCGTGAGCATTGGCACATTAGCACATGTCTGCATCCACACAGGGCACATGAAGACCCACATGATGGGCGCACACACACACACACACACACACACACACAGCTCAGTGCACAGCGCTCTGTAAATCAGAGGAACAGATGAGCTCAGCCTCTGACCAGCTGCAGAGAAGTGTTGGCAAGAGTCGCGACGCTGCTGTTCGAGGAGACAAAGAAATGTGCGAGGCGGTGGAAGAGAGGAGAAACGGTGACAGACAGAGAGGGAAGAAAAAGTGAGGAAGGATAATCAGAGCGAGGGGAGCGGACGACATGGACAGAGACACTCAGGAACTTTGTCAGCTGTAGCCAAAGAGAGAGAGACTGTGACAGAGACGGTGTTGTCATCCTGCAGGACTCGTGGTTATGTAACGGCCGTGTGACACAACGAGTCAGTCCGCCGGGACAAACACACAGCAGTCAGCCACTGTCCTCTTCAACTCGCTTCACCATGAAGCTCCGGCACAGTGACTTATCAGGTCACGACCTTCGCATCAGGTCGCTGTTCTCTGTGATGGTGACGCAAGATGGAAAAATAAGTATGATCTCGCTCAGTTCGACTGCGGTAAATGGGAATCGGTGGATAAACTTCCTGCAGTTCAATACTGACCCAAAGAGGAAACCAGTGATTGACCCCTCTGAATGAGTAAATGTGTAAACATCAGATAATCATTACTGCTGTGGAGGAAACCAGCGTGGTTTTAAAGATAACTTCAGCTAACCTTTGCTGAGTCAACAAGATAAACAGTCATCCATGCTTCTTGCATTCACGTCCTCTTCGGATGCTCCCTATTTTCGCGTTGGGAAGTCATTATTTTGACTTTCGGGAGCTTTAAAGTCAGAGCCTAACGTGTGAACAACACAAGGTGTGATGTTTTACAAAGTGATATTAACCCAGAGTTCCAGACATAACAAACTTTCCCTAAAACCACCAAAATATTGCTTTACCTGACTTTTTATCTTATTTAATGATAATAAATAACTTTTAAACTAATGTAGGACTCTATACTCTATATGTGAACAGTGGTTGTAACCCAATTGCATATCATAAATTACATGTGTGCAAAAAATGTATTAAAATGTAATTTCGTCCGCCATGTTGCTCCATTTGTGATGTAAAAGACGTCAAGTTGTGTATCAAAACTTGTCCAAATTGTTGTTTCCGACTTGAGAGGTGATTTAAGTGACATCACCAGTCGGGAACTCAGTGACAGTGTTAGCATGGCGGTGTTTAGCGTTAATGTTTAGCATCTTAATTTAGCATGTTAGCATGTTAACATTTCCTGTGTTAGCACTAAATACAAAGTACAGTTGAGGTTGATTGGAATTTCTTTAGTTTTGCAGGCATTCGGTTTAAACTGAAGTGTTGGACAAGCTGAAAATCTGACCTGATAAAAGTGTTCAGACGATCACCAAAGTTACAACAACTAACAGGGGGTCACCCATCAGCAGGAATGTTCATTGGCACGATGCTGCGCAATGCATTGTGGTTGTTGTAGGATTTCTACCTTCGGTCAAGTAGCACCAGTTTAAAAAATGATTGCATCTTTCTGCTGCATAGGAGAAGTGAGGTGCTTAGAGTAAAGTAAAGTAAGAAGGATTCATCCTCTCGGTACCATGAACGTAGGAAATACTTCACTCAGGACCAACGTGGTGGACAGACCATCACACCACGTTATCACAGTTTACATACAACAGGATGTAAACTGTGTACAGGCTATGGAGCGTTTTGAAAGAGCTGCAGGATGTCTTAAGAAGAAGCTGTGGGAGTTTCTTGGCAAATATTCCCCTCGCTCATTGTCTGCTTTTTGTGTCAACATACAGTGAGAGTGATCACCGCCTCGCTGCTATTGCTCTGTAAGCTGATAATACACATGGGATATGCAACCTATCCCGGACTTGATTCACACGGACACACTCGGGCTTTGTCGAAGGCAACAAGTTACGACGAGCGAAGGGGTCTTTTAAAAAAGCGTGTGAGGGATACTCTGTTCACTCGGTGTCAGTCAGCTGCTTTCCTACTCCATGCTCCATCACACAGCTCCCTCTCTTCAATAGAAGTCCATTCACTGCGTAGGACACACTCAGAGGAGATAATTTCACACATACTCGTCCACACAAGCCCGCGCGAACGCACACAAACACTCATGGATGAGCACAAGACACTTCTCAGTAGGTCTCGTCTATTCTGGGATGGTGTGTGAACATCTTTAACCGTGGTCTCATGACTCAGTGCTGAGCGTGTGGATTCTGTGTTTATGCTCATCACACTGTAGGCGCTCGCACACATAAGACCGAGTGGAACATCAGAACAATGTCGGATAATCCTGTAATGAATAGGGAGTGAATACCGTCTTTAAAAAAAAAAATCTGTTTACGTTCGCAGCCCAGCTCTGATAGCTTTCGGCGAGGAGGTGACGTTTTTTAGGTCCCATTTTTGGTTTCATGTGTTTACAGCGTATCTCAAAGCCTTTCAACAGATTTCAGCAAAGTGTGGTGGAGAGTTCGGACAGAAGCCAAGAGATGATTAATGACCTCTTGGTGCAGATCCACATTTTTAAACTGTGCAAGATAGATTTAAACTGTGTTTAACAGCACATGATTCGTGGAGAAGAAGTCTGACTGTTGTACAGACTTGTCAACATGTCTGAACTGTGGCTCACTCGAACGTTTTAGTCCCCGTGAGCTTGTGAGGGAAAAAGAAAGTGTTTTGGGGTATTTTTAGGCTTTATAGCGGCTCTGTGGCTCTTCACAGTGAAAAACTTTGGTTCCAGCTGAGATACTAAACAGCTATTAGATTGAGTGCTATATGATATTTAACGTTTGTGTTCCCCAGAGAATAAATGCTACAGACTTTGGCTAACCCTTTACTTTTTCTGTAGCAAATGTTAGCATCTTAACAAGCCAAGCTAAGATGGTGAACATTGTAGCCTACTGTATTTGGTAAACATTAGCATGTTAGCATTGTTGTTGAGTGGATGTTAGCATATTATTTATTTATTCTCTATTAACAAGCAGAAAGGAACATTAGACAGTACAGCCACTTCATAGATCAAGCAAAGGAACTTGCAAGAAATGACACCCGTAACAGTGAAGAGTGGTAAAATAAAATACCAACACCAACATGAAAAACATAGATAAAATAAATGTCTAATTAATTTAGGAAGAAAATAAATCGGGAGGTTATTCTCAGCAGGTCACATACTTACTAGTTTAATGTAGCATGTTGATGTTAGCTTTTAGCCCAAAGCACAGCTTCACAGAGCTGCTAGCACGGCTACCTGTGATTCAATATGTGTGACTCTCAGGGCAAATTGTTCCTTTTTATAATTATTTATGGTCTGTTGATGTGTGTGTCATGAAAATAAAGCGTATATAATATAGTGTTTTATCAACCTCACCAAAAGTCAAAGGTCTCTGAGAGCGTAGCTAAGCTAGCCTACGCAACGTTAGCTATAGACACGCGGGTAAGCTAATCACGGACTCCCTGAAAATGACAGGTTGTGTTTGTTATGTGATTTAGACGAGACTCCGTTTTAAATGCCCCCCTCGGGATGTTTAAAGACAATAGTTTTTAGTAAAATGTCCTTCGTCTCTAAAGACCTTGAGCTGAGTTTTAGAAAAGCACCTTTTTGTAGCAGACTTTGTTTTTCATGTGTTCATGGCTCATGTAGACTACAACTCTGGCAGATGTCGCCCATGATTGTCTATCAGTGTGTATTTTGACACATCAAAATGTATATTAAAAAAAAAAACATAAAGAGGTCTCTGCTGTAATACAAAACTTTTAACCTGCTGTGTCGACCTAACGCCTCTCCCACTCTCTCCTGTTGTCGTCCAATCATCATCCACCATCAAGTCTCCTAGCAAATGGTACTGGAGATTAGTACCTGTAAGTCCATCCATTCTGAAGAGCTCCTCTTCACCAACCAGCACCATCTACCTCCTCTGTGTCTGATCCCAAAGCTGCAGCCCGATACACCCGTTCACATTCTCCCCCTCACAGTCTGTTGTCACTGCATGTGGCCCTGAGCCCCATCATACATTGGCCTTGTCCTCACATTACTATGAATCTGACTGACTGATCGGTCAAACTATTTTAAACTTGCATCGCTCTGATAGCTCTTGTTCTGCCAAATTAGCTTTGGTTCCCTTCAGGATTTGCTATCTAGTGAACCAGTTTTGTGTAGAGATCGTTTCACAATATACAACAAAATCAAACAATAATAACGAGATGGCATATCGGACCAACTATTAAAGGGTATCTCCACCAATTTTATACATGAAAGTGTCTTTATGGATCTGTGGCTAAGTTGCATTCTGGGTAATGTAGGCGCCAGGTCTTGATAAGAAAGAAGAAAGCGTTCATCAATAAAGATCATATGAGTACAACAGTTTTAAAGAAGTGGACTGCGTTTCAATACCTGTTGCCTACATTACCCAGAATGCAGCTCAGCCACTTAGTGACATCACTGAAGGCAATTTATCCGATTACATGCAGCTTTCTCCGGAGCCATAAAAGGCTTTTGTTCAACTTTTTCAGTGCTCCTAAAGACCTGTAAACACACTTTAATGTAGGAAATTGCTGGACTTACCCTTTGAGGAAAAAAATACACATAGGACTATTATGTCGAAGGCCTCTTTTGTAAGATATGACACACCCACCGATGTTATCATGCTTTGGGCATTAAGTCAAGGAAAATTTGTGGATTCTGAACCAATTTATTTTTAGTCAAAATGCTCCGAAAGCTTAAAAACTAGGTGTGTGAACTGGAACAGTGCGGTTAGAGGAATTAGAAACTCCGGAAAGAGCAAGTACAGTCCTGCAGCGTGACTCCATCAATACCAAGAATTACACAATCTATAATTTGTAAGACATTATAAAATAATGACGCTGCCCTGCTGTTGTCGGCTGCTCATTTTCTTGTTTCATCCGGCATATCTGTTGTCTGTGTTGTGCGCTGAAAACAACTGGCGAGTTTCTTTTATTCTCTTCTTTAGTAATGGGTTCAAATCAGCTGTCGGAGGACAACGTTACATGTTCGCACAAACCAAATGGAAGCTAGGAAACGTCGTGTTCCTCAGAGATCTTAATGGACAGACTGAGAGGCCGCCTGAGTTACTGTGATCAAAGCTTCCATCTTATTGCTTGTAAAATGCGTACGTGACACCGCTCGTGTGTGTTTATGGGCCAACTGGGAGTACTGGTGCCCTGAAGACATACAGTCGTGTTGTCTCTGTGACTTTTATAGACCCAGAGTGACAATACAGAAAAACCTTCAGGCGGGATGGATGTGCTAGCGTAGATTATTATTAAACTTTAAATCACATGCTTTGTCCGCTCCACCTCCCACACCAACATTACCAGATGTCTAACACTGATAACAATTCATTTGCTACATGCATTTTGTTCCCTTTCCTCCTTCTAAAAAACACTAACAACTGTAAGGAGCGTTACAGTGCTGAAGGGGATTTTTTATTTTTTTTTTCATCCATCAAAATTCAAGATGACTGTGTTGTGTCTGATTATCTGCATGATCAGTTTTAATCTGCATTATCTGAGCTGAGCCTGAAGCCCACCCCGCGCCTGAATCTCCTCAAATTAACACCTGTTTTGTCTGCGAGTGGGTGCGATTGAGTCGTGGGTGCATGCGGATAGAACAAAAAAAAATTAAAAAAATAATAAGTGTGCGTCTGCAGCAACAATCAGAGAGCAGATCGTACGCGTCCGCCCCGATGACACATGTAGGTGATGTCTTTGTGCCGTTGCCATGGTTTCAGGCTCGCTACAGGAAGGAGCTCGCTCAGCAGAGGAGCGCCCCGTCGCTCCCCCTGGTGGAGAACCTGCTGAAGGACAACACGGACGGCTGTGCCCTGACCACACTGGTGCACTTCTACTGCTCGCAGGCCGTCAGACTGGAAGGTGGGAACCAAAACCACTCGTGGGCTGTGACCACACCCACATGACCTCACTAAGCCACGCCCTCTTTTATTGTGACGTTTCCCAAAAAAAAAAAGTAAACAGGCACGAATAAAGTCAGTTCAGTTCAGTTGAGCTAACCACAATGATTTTCAGTCACAGCAGGACAACACAAAGGACACTCTCTGCTCTAACTACAACCACACAAGTGAGAAGGGGGCTTCAGACAAAGAGCGTATTTATTATATTAATTTGCCCTTTTTCTCTGAGGGCATATTGTCTTATGAATATATAAAAAAAAGTAAGTCAATGAAAACAAGTCATGCTTATGTAGTAGCCTCATGCAGGAAGTGTTTTATAGGTTTCGACGGGCTAAACTCTAATCCTAATCTCAAAGAACAACATAATGAAGAGATTCTGACCCTGTCTTGTCACACTTCATGATATAAATAAAGGATATTGACTCATGAAAGACACTGTAAGGCAGAGAGGATTTAGATCAGGACAAAGAGAAACAGAGACTTGTTTCCTGCGCCGTCATTTTCTAAAAATGCTCTGGGCCAGGTTGTGATTGGTCACGAGGGGCGTGTGACAAGAGAACCGTTAGAGGAGTCGCCCGCCTGCTATTTCAAAGATAAACAACCCTGATGTCGGCGCTCTGAGACTCCTGGGATTGAATGTAGTTCACAGGCAGCTCATACACATGTGGACCAGATGTGGAGTTAAACTCTGCTTACTGGCAGGCAGCGTGGTTTACTCTGAAAAACAGTAATGAAGTACAGGAAAACACAGAACGTCATCGCGTTCGGTTGTCAGGCGTTACATGCATGGGCCGTCGTTATGATAAAGTCATGGGAAAAGAATCCGGATGATTCATCCAGAAGGAGATGAAAACTTGTGCCACGGAGGATTTTGTGTGATTAAAATCAGCTACTGTTTGTATGCCACGAAATCCCAGTGGGGGAAAGTCTGGTAATTTTCCTCTCATCTGCTCTTTTTTTAAACATAAACTACGTCTTATCTCTCTCTCTCTCGCCTTCCTGCTTGGCCTTTGCCGTCACCCCCCTCCCTTGTGTGTGTATGTGTGTGTGTGTGTGTGTGTGTGTGTCTGACCCCTCCCCTGGCTGTGCAGATATCTGCCTGAAGGAGACCATGTCTTTGGCCGACAGTCTGTACAACCTCCAGCTGGTGCAGGAGTTCTGCAGGAACAACCTCAACCACTGCTGCCACTTCAGCCTGGAGGACATGCTCTATGCCCACGCATCCATAAAGGTAGGGAGACGTTTAAAACGAAATGTATGTGAAGGACAGTGGAGGGAAGTGTTTTGTTTGTTTTGTTTTTTTTTGGATTGAGTTAAAGAATTGGAGAGAAAGGAAAAAGTGTTCTGAGGGAATGAGGAGAGTCGGGCTGGAAATGACAAAAAGGCAAAAATGAGTCATGCAGAGGGAAAAGTTTAATAGTGTGTGTGTGTGTGTGTGTGTGTGTGTGTGTGTGTGTGTGTGTGCGTGCTTGTTTATCTGAGGAGTGGTGCATGTGTTTGTCCGCATGCGTTGGTGTGCACAGATTTATGGGACCACCAGTAAAGTGAAACTGAGAAAGAT
>OMLP01028217.1:0-10472 GCA_900302685.1 Spondyliosoma cantharus
GGAAAAGGATAATTTGTGAACCCTGAGTTCATATTCATCCTAACATTTCATCTGCTTCACTACTATTCAGAGTCTCTTTAAAACACCTGTTTCACCTATAGCATGAACAAAGTAAAAGCACCATTTCACAGACAACCCGAGGTTTATGACTCCAAACCTTATTCACCACTTCAGCAGCTAGATGTTTAAACTACCAGGTAGAGTAGAATAGAAAAGTAGCAGCTACTACGTTGTAGAACTGAATTTTGCTCTATTACTCTATAACAAGCAGTAATATGTTGATTTAACTGATATTTGTGGTCAGACATATTAACCAAATCCTTAAAAACATTCACTGTTAAGTTCTGCTATATTAAAAACCATGACATATATTAGCATGAAAGCAAAATGCAAAATCAAACAAGGTTTGATGTGTTTCTGGACGTGGTTACAGACAACACAAGGCTGCCAAATAAAAGCAACACACACGTGTTGATCTGCATACGAGTCGGTGTGAGTTCTTTCTCCTTCGCTCATATCAACACAAGTCCTGCCTTTAATAATAAAGAAAAGGCCATCATTTATTCACCTATGTTCCACCAGTTCTTATTCTTACTAATCATTTCACAACTTCAAACCATCATCAGTTCACAAAGTCACAAGAAAGGCTTTATTTCCTTAGTCGCACTGTAACTCGTCAGGAGACAAACTGCTAACCAACTTCTATTGCGCCACATAACAAAAGCACTTTAGCTTTTCTACTGAGTGCCCAAAAGACACAACTCTCTCCACAACGCAGGATGGATACTACGCGTAACCATTAATGACAACCTATTCGGCTCTCGGTTCTGTTGGAAACACTAAGGGAGAAGGTCAGAACTGTGGAAATCACTACATCTCAGTCCAAAACCGCCAGAATCAACACCACTGTGATCACAGCTACTCATCTGGGCAAAACTAAGCGACCATGCAGAACAATAACCCATCTGAGTTTCCATCCGTGACAACACAAAATAACTCCTTTCACTTGTTTTCAACGCAGATAATATATATATATAAGCTTCTGCATTGCACTTTTTCACCCACTTGCTTTAGGAAAACGAGGACTTTGAGTTTTGTGTGGATGTCTCAGCTCTGATCTGAACTCTTCCTCCTCAGGACCACACGGCGCTCCGGAGCTGTCCGCGGTGCTGAACACACCATTCGTCCTGCACGAGGATGTGAACCCTTCAAGCCTTCAGAAACACGAGAAACAACTCCACACAGGGTGGTTTATCCCTTAATTTAATCCTTACAACAAACAACTACTTTAATCTTGTCAGGTATTTAAGACGAAGCTCGCGCACAAATACCGGTTTGATACAGAAAACGCCACCAAGTGTGATTCTTTCAGCGCATTAATGGGCACTAAGAGACGACAGACTTTATCACAGGAGCGTTTATACTATTCATGCCACTATATATATGACTCCATGGGCTTTGTTAAACTAATCAGTGCTGTGAAAATTACGTAGACACTTGCTGTAAGTTAACATACATACTACAGTTGATGGAGAAAACTTTGGCATGGCGGCAAACATAAGCTAACGCCCCCCCGTGATAAATAAGCTCTAATAGCGTTTAACTTTAAAGCCACGTATTTTATGAATACTTCCAACTTTAATTGATATTATCCTGTCTTTGTTCTGATAGTGGACCTGGTTGAGTGAAAAAAACAAACAACATAAACCTGGTGAAACCTACCTCGTTAAGTTGCTTCTGCTCTTCTTCGTCTTCTTCTTTTCTTTTGCTGTATTTGTTTGGCTACAGGATGAAAATGTCCGTCCGTGCAGCCGCTCCACTCAACGGGACTGTCCCCGCTAGAGACACACCGCCCTCCTCCTCTCCACCTGTGAAGCGCGGCGGACTGACAAACCACACACTTCCTGTAAACGTTTCACAAAATAAAACATCTACAAATCACCTCCTCAACCTCCGAAGGAAGTTTTGGTCGCCGCGGCTGCAGGCTAGGTGGCATACTTTTGGCGAACGATGCCTCCATGTTGACTTTCTCATAAACCTCACCAGCCCAATTTCCCGCCAAACTTCATCTTCCTCTCAACATTTTCATTAACTATCATAACTCGAAATGAACCGACTCAACACCTACTCGGTTATATTTTTGAATAGCTAACCAACACATTTGAACTTCCCATGACCAAGACGAAACGAAAACACCCCAGGAGCTCTCAAAAGAACAGTAACGTTTTCTAACGGCTGTCCCTCAACAATAACAGTCCCCCCATGACAGTTCCGCCCAGCACAGAGGGATTACTACTCATGTATTAATGCAATAATACATTTATCATTCTAATAATGAAGAACATTTGACTTATGATAGTAAATAAATTGTCTATAGATCATAGTGGAGTATTTCAACCCTCACTGTAAGCTGTGTAGGCTAATACATTTCAGGTAAGCCTGATCTTCTTCTTCTTCTTCTTCTTCTTTATTTTCTTCTTCTTCTCCTTCTTCTTTATTTTCTTCTTCTCCTTCTTCTTTATTTCTTCTTCTTCTTCTTCTTCTTCATTTTCTTCTTCTCCTTCTTTTTTATTTTCTTCTTCTTGTTGTTGTTATTATTATTGTTATTGCTGCTGTCGTTAATCTGAAAAGTTTGTGTCTTGATTACAATATATGTTCGTTAGAAAGAACATCAAATCGTGTGTAATTTTCAGTGTTTGGTCGCTTTTAATTTGATGGTGCAGTCACCTTACTTCCTGCTTCGTTGTGTTGAAGCTGACGGTGCTCACAAAATGGCCGCGCCCTCCGACGTCAGAGGGAGTGGATAAAAAGGTTGTTTTTTTGTTCATTAATTCATTTGATAAAAGTTTAAACGAGCGTCTGCAGAACATGACATTAGTTCATTGATATACTGAGAACACTGCCACAGCAAATACGTATAACATCAAATCAATATCTCTAAATTAATTAAAAAGAGGTTTAAATTCTTTTGTATGATTTATATAGTTCATGCATTTTTCAAAGAGATTTACTTGTTGTTTTTTTAAACAAATCTTTCAATAACAGGAGTAGATTTTGAAGTCTACATTTGTGCAGGTAATATTCCATTAGTAGAATCAAATTGTTCACAAGATATTCAGCCTCTTGCTCGCATAAAACAAAATCACAAAGCAATGCTGCTGATTGTACTGAGATTTTGTTTTTCCGAGTACAGCCATAATAGTAGATTGTCCCAAAAAGCTGATTGAATTCTGTGGATATAGAAGTCAGGGAAGAACAGCAACCTTCATGTTATCCTGGCTATAGACTAACTATTGGACTCATACTAATTAAAGAGTAGGATAAGGGAAAAATCAAGTGAATATTAAGAGAGAACCTTTAATTAAATACAATTCATTGTTTGTAGGCAAATGACTTCTTTTGAGATAGAGATCAATTGAATCGATACAACAAATCTGGAGACTAATCTGAGGTTTGGCGTTCGAATTCAGCGTGAGACTGAGACACAATCGAAATGTGAGCAGTGCTTTATCATTTCCTCCTGTCCATCCTCTTTACACGGGCACAAGTTCTGCAGGTACCACCTGACAAACACTGATGTACACTGCACGTACGCACACCACCACCATCATCTTATTTACCCACTGATGCTGGTGCTGCAATCTATATCTTCTCTTTTAATTCAAGTCATTTTAACTCGGTGCAATTCTGTCAATCATTTCTTAGCATCGACTCAACATAAAGAGCTGAAAATAAGGTAAACAGGGGTCAGATTTGAATAAACTCAGACTTGTGACCTTAAATGGCCCACATGACACAACCTCAGTCGATACTGCATGCTACAAAAGCCTTCTTATGTACATCCCAGTGTATGCAGGCACGTGTGCACAATGTTCACGTAGCACAGTCATGATACTCACTTGAGGTACTTGAAATGAAAGGAAGACAGGTCTTTGAGTTTGTCTTCAGTATATGAAGCTGTTTGCCCCTGGAGTCCTTGACTTTCTATAATCAAAAAAGATCCTCTGCCACAAGGCATGAGATGTGAATACTGAATGCGAATAAAAATACACATCAAGAAACCAACCCAAAAAAGGATGACATGCTGCGGGGGACTTGCTTGTCACATCCGATGTGTGCTTTTGTCAGGCTCGTGTCGCTTAAACCACAACCACTTCAACATGCTGTCAGTGTTTTAAAGCAAACTAACGTTTCTTGTATTTGCACTTTAGAATTAAAATACATAAAAATTAAACGTTAGCAAGGGTGCTAATTATTCATGTCCTTTAGGAAATCTGCTAACTTGTCGTAACAGGATTTCTTGCACTAGATGATGTCTTTATTCACACCTGCAGTGCTGCGATGAAAGAGAAAAATGTGTTTGGCGGGAAAAAACTCCTGTTCTTAAGCGGTCAAAGGTCAGAGAAACCGTGCCTTAATTATTTCTGTGAGTGTGGAAAGATCATGTCAGAGAGGTCGTGTAAGACTGCGGGGAAAAGAAAACAGAACGAAGAGCGAGAGGGAGATGATATCATCTTTCTCCTCCTGCGCTCTATTTGTTGCTCACCTCACCGTCATTTGTCCCTTAACGCAGTTGACTGCTGAACGCTCAGCACAGCTGCAGGGAGAAATGGCTGCTCTTCCTCTTGTCCCTATTTTCCTCTCTCTTGTCTCCTTCATCACCCGGGCCAACACTTTACAGACAGTTTTCAGAACATCTCGTTAACCCTTCAGGTCTGATAAGAAACGGTCGGCCCGATCATTACTGTCCCATTGAAGAAACCATTAAAGACCTCCCCTGCAAAATGAATGTTCCAAATAGCAATCAGTCTGAGCACAATAAATCACACTCTTTGCCATCGATTGAATGCTGGTATAATTACTCTCCTCGAGTGTCGGGCTCTGAATGTAAATCTATGCACATCACAGTGCACCCAGTGAAGAAAATTAATTTGAGGGCAGTTTTATGTCTCACAGATGGGAAGGCCGTTACTGTCGCATAGGTCAGAGATAGATGAACTGTAAGAGAGGCACAAAGGTTCAACAGCACTTCTGATAAATCTGCAATCATTAAAGGCAGAGTATTCTTAGTGAATACCACACTGTGTGTTTTATCAGACATCAACATGTGCATGGGCAACATGTGCAAATGTTTCAGAGCACAGAGCCCTAGGAAATTAATAAGCGATCGAAAGTGAAAATGTATCCACTCACTGAAAATAATAATTCTGTGTTCATGACGTGACATTTCACAGTCTGTGTTATCTACAGTCGGCTGAACAACACCCGAGTCAGCTGTTGCTTAGTCTATTAATCCCCCCCACCACACACACACACACACACACACACACATCCCCTCACACGCTGCCCTGCCTGACTCAACACAGGAAATTACTGTGGTGTTGCATCATGTATCCAAATGCCAGTGTCTCAAAATATGGGCTCTACTCAGATACAGTTTAGCACAAGTGTAGTGTACATTTAGTTGAGCTACTTTATCATCGACTTGAGTATCTATGAAACAAGATATTCCATGTCTGTAGGAAAATTTATTTAATCACTGTCAAGAACTTGTAGCCTACTTTAAATCATTATCGTATCTATGTATATACTTTTTTCCCTGCTTGATAGCAAAAGCAAAAGTAAAACTGTTGTAATAATGCATCTCGCTATAATTAAAATGGTTTACTGAGCTAAAAGTAGGCTAATAGAGATAATTTAAGTAGTAGTAGCTGTAGCGTGAAAGCTAACTTGATCAAACCCACCGAAGCGTTGACCGTTCAGTTGCATGAAAACATTCTTACAACATCTAGCCAATACAATATATACTGTATACTTGAGTGTTAAATAACGTCTAGCTTAAAATCAGTTTAAATGAATTCATTTGGCGTTGTTGAGGGAGGACTTGACTTTATCTGACAGGGTGTAGAGGCACGACGGCTTTCTTACACTTGTGGTTCTTAATCTTGATTTAAAAGATAAATATAAAAACATAGTTGCATTCATTCCGAGTCTCAAAAATCTTAGCTTCAAATTCCCTTCATGATTGCAGCAGAAACGTTGCCCTAGATCAGGTAGCGCTGGCGTCCTTATTACAGCAGGCTCATGTTGCTTCCTGCTGAGCAACATATGCTGGATCATACAATCTTCCCATGGACAGTTTATACGCGTTGTACCTATGTTTTCATATGAACGTACAGCCTACCTGTGTCTTATTTCATATGTGCAGTCAGCAGAGATGTGATATTCCCAGAGGGAGGGCAGAGAGCTGAAGCGCCAGGCAGAGAGGATCATGGTCCAACACTCTTCTGAACACACCATCGATCCTGGTAATGGAGCTGCTGCACTTTCCGCCCCGTCCTCCGGAGCCGTCTATTATCACTTACATACATATACAATATTCAAGTCAAGTGGTCATTCTTTTTCAGAGCAACTTTAGTGATCAACAAGCACGAGTTCTTTGATGACTTGCCTCACAAAAAAAGATGACTTTACACAGATTAAGCAATATTCTTTGATACGGATGGCCTGTACCAGAAATTTGATTTTTAATCCTAGTTCAACCTTTTTACCATCTAGCATGGCGACTGATTCAAAAATTTAATGTATAACCTGAGATGAGGCTTACAAAATATTTCCGTCAGTGCTTTTCCAGACAGACGAGCGAATAGTGCATCAATGTCTAAACAGATCTGAACTGAACTGCTCGAATAAGACTAAAAAGGAGGGTTTCTAGTGTTTGTCATGAAGAGAGCTGGTACGGCAGATATAAACTGACTCAGTTAAGCAGAGCTCCCCTGGCGAGCTTGTCTAAAGGCCATTTGGCAACTATCGCCAGGATGTGTTAGGTCTGTATCCTACATGAGAGGAAGCCAAAGAGCTTGTCTGCCTGACCTACTAAAACACCAACAACCAGGGCTGCACATGAAGGGGAAAAAGGGGGGAGACGTTTCTGGGGCCCAGCTGATGAGGGACCCATGTAGGCCAGCAATAACCATGTTAATCCTGATAACCGATTTTTATTTTGAACCAAAGTACTCATCAATACATTTTTTTTTTTTATTCTTCTGTGAAGTTGCACTTAAATGAAAAGCAAGGTGCTCCAGTGAGAACAGTGTAGAAAGTTAGTCTGAAGCCCTGAACTACTAGCTCATGGTGGGAGTGGATTTTCTTGCTACGCCAAGATCTGCACACATTGGGACGCCAGAAAAGAAAACAGGAGGAGGAAGCTGGCAAGAGCTTTAGACACGGATAGTAATGTCATACCAACTTTTTCAGTCAGCTCTGAACGCTGCTCCCAGCCAGGCTGAAGAGGCGAAGGAAAGCCAGGAGAAAATGTTAGTAGACAAGAGGTAGTATCAGCGAAGGAGCAACCACCATCTGTGGGAACGAGGATGATCTTGATTCTAGTGAAGGATATCTGCACGAGTTTAAGCAGAAGAGAGGGAGAGTGTATGCACATGCTTTGATATGAGTAAAGTACATTTCTGCAGGCAAGCCAACTGACAGCTTCATGTCAATGACTGCCAGAATTACAACAAGGACAGTGATGTTAGCTAAGACTGTACTCACTCCAAACATTCATAGAGTCTTTGGTGTGGAGCGGACGGAGAGGACTGGGAAAGAGATGAAGGTGTTACGCTGTTGTGACATGTGTGAAGTGTTTATATGAAAATCTCAAAACGGCTACATGTCGTTGGGTGCTTAAAACCCCTCTCCGCCTTCAATCTGACAAACTCTCTCTGGTGTGAGAAAAAAGATACAAATGCACTGAGAGTCAAACATTGGTTAACATTTACTGCCAATGAAACAATCCAAACAAATGATACATTAGAATTGCACAGTGTAGTAATGAACATTACACAGTGACTCTGACGTGTACAAATCTGATTTCTTACAGATGAAGACAGAAACCTTTGACTGTAACCAAGTCTGCAGGCATGAAACCTGTACAAGGTGTTGCAAATGTTTACACAGGCTGCATTTAAGCTTATGTAAATATAAAAACATAATTATTATTTTTTTTTTTTGCTGATTACATGACTCAATGGCTTCTGTTAAGGAGTTGATGTGAGACAGACTTAAAGTCCCCACCTGCTGCTGAAAATGACACATATCAAACTGGTACACTTTTTAAAATTATAACCATTCAAGTTTTCATCAGTAATCAATAAAACAAGCTGTAGCACAAAATCTTAATACCTCAAATAGAACTCCACAGTCAACAGGATGTGTCTGCTGCAATAATCTTCTCTGTGAACAATCACTGATTAAATACCAATCAATCAGTAGTGCTTGTTTTTTTTGAAAAGTGCTCATTTGTGAGTTGTAACTTCAGATCTAATACTGTTAGTTTGCAGACAGAGCTTGTTGAATGAGCGCATAAGTGCAACATTATTATTTTGATCCCCACCACACAAGCAGGAATGCTGCTTACTTGGTCAAACTCAGGATCCTTAGGCATATTTGAGTCT
Organism: Spondyliosoma cantharus; assembly: GCA_900302685.1. Lineage (NCBI taxonomy): Eukaryota > Metazoa > Chordata > Actinopteri > Spariformes > Sparidae > Spondyliosoma > Spondyliosoma cantharus. Next base: position 8,454 of record OMLP01028217.1, read on the forward strand.
TTGTGTGTTGAAGCGTTGCAGAATGAGACATTTGTCCATCATCTGACCCACCAGTCACCCACACGGGCTGCTTCTCCGTGGTTCTTAGTCGTGTCAAGCAAGCACAGAACTCCTTCAGTGATGCGCCCAGATCCACACAGATTACAAGTCATCCTCTGTGACCTTCAGAAAAAACCACTCCACAGCTCCTGAGTGAACGCGTACAGAGACGAAGGAAGCCTCGTCATCCCTGGAGGTCAAAGGTGCGGAGGCAGTGACTAGAGCAGCAATAGGCCACAAAACTCACAGTCGTCCTTCAGAGGGAAGAAGATGAGCATGTTTAGCTGAGAACAATTTATTTACCAGTATGAAACAAGATTTGAACTCATCTTTAATTGAGCAAAAAAAGATGAAAGAAAGCCAACTAGTTTCCAGCAGCCTGTTGTAGCTCTGTGGAGCGTTTGTTCTGACCTGCGGTGCACTCCTGCCAGTGCGGTGTCACGCAGGGGGAAGAGTTTGGGGTAGATGGTGGTGAACACGGCCTGACTGCAGCGGTGGCAGTGACCCAGAGGGAACCGCAGCAGGTCCAGCAGGCTCTTTGGGAGACTGATGGGAGGCAGCATGTTGACGTCTAAAAATACAACGGTTCAGGGAGTATTTACAAAAAAGGCATTTTTTTTTTTATGTAGTTTGATTGTCAGCCAACTCGCTGATAATAATAAGAAAATAAATTCCATCAACAGTGATTGGCATTTTCATTTCATTTGTTTGGTGCATTCAATGTCATTTAATTTTCTTTTGACAACCATTCCACACATTCCTGCATTATAATTATTTTTAAAATGACTAAATAGTTTTGTTATATTTTTTTTGAGTTGTGTATTTACTCATATCAAATGTGTCCAGTGATGTTCAAACTCAGACCAATATGTAACCATAACCCCAACCCTTTAATTCAAGGTAGCAGTACGTTTCACATGGTCACCGGTCAATGGCGTCATGTCCCCTTTGGCCCTCTAGTTGCTATAAGTTCCTGGGGAAACACAGGAACGATACCAGATGATACGTCAATGACTTGAGAAGGAAGCTGGCAAGCTACCTGGCTGGCCAATTTATTGTTTAATATTGTTTGTATTGCTCACTTCAGTTTGCTTTATTAGTGACTTAATAGTGGGCTTGACAGATAATGAGTGTCTTCTTTTGTAAAAATGTCTGTTATAATCAGTAACACCAGTGCTAGCTGGTGGAAAAATGTCCTCACCATGGCATCCCTACTGTGTGTCTAAGTGTAGTCATGGATTCCTACTGTCAGACACTGGGAGCTACTCAGTACAAACTAATAAGAAACAAAGCTTGTTGAATAAAATAAGTGTAGCCTCTATCTAAGGCCCCGTCCACACGTAGCAAAACTATCTTTTTTTCCTCCGTCTTCCTCGGCATAGTTTTCAGGATATTTGCGTCCAGACGCTCCACTGAAAACGACTGAAAACGCTGTAGTTCACATTCCAGGCCTATAGGGGGCGCTTGAAATTTACCAAATTCACCAAAGGCGGAGCAGAAGAGACGGAGCATGTGCACTAAGCTTGCGCTCTGTATACAAACAGACAGCAGCAACACAACAAGAAGAGAACGACAATGGCTAGTTCAATGAAAACAGGATCGTTTGTGTGGACCGATAACGAGGTCGAACTGCTGCTGCGACTCGCACTCTGCTACAAGGCGAGTAAGTTGCAAGAAACACGAACACAAGCAGATCCGCCATTGTTGTTGTTGTTGTTGTTGATGAGATGTCACGTGGTGGGGTGATGACGTTATCGTTTCGGAATGTATGCGGATTCGCCGTCCAGACGACAACAGGAGGGCTGCGTTTTCGGATTTCTCCACCCTGAGACCCGTTTTCAAAAAAGTGCGTTTCCAGGCGCTGCGTTTCCAGGATCCGTGTGGATGGTCGGGCAAAACGATGCAATAAAAGTGCGTTTTCACTAAAGAGTGTTTTCGTCTGGACAGGGCCCAACACAGACATTGGCGTCTTTTTCACCC
>OMLP01028218.1:0-23267 GCA_900302685.1 Spondyliosoma cantharus
TGTGATCCGGCATCCTCCTGAAGTCCTGAAGGGGGCCGTCTCTTCCCTGGTGGTAGTTGGGATGGAACTCATCACCACGTCTTCTTTTGGGGTCTGAATGCCTGAAATATCATTCGTATATCACATTTATATATAGGTGCCTGACATTTAAACTGGAAACTGAAACAAGTGATCAGGTTTGAGTAACTCACCTGTCGTAGTAGGGTCTGTGACCCCTGTGGTCCCGGTCGTTGCTGTACTGGTCGTACGACCTCTTGCGAGGGGAGCTGTTGTTGCGGTAACTGCCGGAGCTGCGGTACGGGTCTCCGTGTGAGCGCCGATCGTTGTAGTGCTCCTTGTAGCGATGTGGGTCATAGGGGTGATGTCGGTCTCCCTGCCACGACTGGTTGCTGTTACCTGGGTAATTGTATTTGCGGTCCCTCTGCCAGTCTCCCCTGTCTGTAATCAAACATGTCAAACTGATATTAAAAGATGTTCTGTTATTGTGAAAGAGCGTACTTAAGTAAATTCAATTAAAGGAATAGTTCAATATACTGGGGACAAAATCATTAGTGTGCCTGGAGAGACATGAATTACAGTTTATAATTCTCATGTCCGCATGGTAAAAAGTACAGGCAGGACACAGTTGGCTTAGCATAGCGTAGCTACGTGTAGCGTAGCATCTCATCTCAGGCCTTGTCCCAACACATTTTGCTCCACCATTTTACGCCTTCATTTTACAGAATCTCTCTGTACACGATTCCAAGTGCTCAAACAAGCATGCCTGACCAGCAGGTGGTGATAAAGTGTTAAGTCAATGTTACGTCAAACACCAGTTAAGAACATTCTGAAAATGTGGGTTTTAAGTTTAGTTGTGAACTTGTAATTAGGCCTTGCAGTGCTAACCACACCTTAACAAACAGTAGTCTGCTAGTGTTGTTGTTTCTGGCGCAGGATCATTATACAAAACATCGATGAGCATGCATGAATTGAGGCCGTTTTACATGTATGGGTACACACAAACGGGAATTGAAACAAAAAATCTGCATTGAATGAAAGGCCAAGGTGCTCTTGTCTGTAAAGGGAAAATAATACTTTTGTACAATATCCATATGCGCGTGGACAAAGCCTAAAGCTCACTAATGCTCACGTTGCCTTATACTAAAATAACCCTTTTCTGCACGTACCATCGTTGCCAAAGTGCCGCTTGTTAGCTGGGTTGTACTGTTCTCTGTGGTGTCCGTGGGAGCCCGGCTGGTTCGAGTGAGGTCCAGATTTGGAGGACGGCTGAGTACCCGTGGAGTCTCGACTAGAACCAGACGGCTCGGGTCTGAAGGTTTTGGCCCTCCCTGCAGGATCCTCCTTCTTCTTCTGCTCCTTCTGGAAATCACAGGATATTGTTTCTTTTTTTAGCATTGGTGATTCCTAACACTTGGAAAAGCAGAGTGTCAACAGCTAGAGAACAGGAACACTTGCCTCCTCTTCATGCGATCGCTTCTTCTGTGCCATTTTGTAAAGCTTGTGAAGCTTCCTGGCACCAAACTCTGTAAACTTAGACACAAATATCCAGAGGTTTCTGTGGGGAAAGGGCACAAAATAATCCCATTAGCTGAGTGGAAGAGGTGAGCATGATCACAAATTTAACAAAGGTCATATCTAATCATCCTACCGTCGCCATATTTTGACATGTTCGGGGTCACTGTAAGCTTTAAGGCACTCTGTGATTCGGTCTCCAATCTTCAGAAGGCATGTGCGAGTGTGCTGGAGCTGCTCCTGGTCGGACAGACCCTCATCTGGCTTATCCAGCTGCTTCAGGGCTTTTTTCACCGGCCTCATGCGCTCCTTACACTGCACACACGAACAAATTACCAATATATTATGCATTTTGTTTAAAGGCACCTTTCAAAGCATTCAAGGACGCCGCACATAACAACAGTACATCAAAAATCAGGAAACATTTTAGTGCAATTATGAAGGTAAATAAATAAATATATATATTGGATTTATCTGCTGACTGGCAACTCTGATACTTATTAAAGTCAACTGCATTATCTTTGCAGGAGAGTTAAAGAAGAAACTCACAATACTGAAAGTCTCCTGGTCGAGTTCATCGTCCTCCTTTCCTTCGATGGGGACGGGATCAGACCCAGCTGTGATGTGGACTGGACCTTGAGTCTTCTTCCCTTTGGCTCCTTTATCCTGAAAGGCGGAAATCAAGACAATTAACCCACATTCACAAACATTTAACAGATTATTTACAGGATGGGGATCAGAAAGCCATGACATTCCAGCTGCTTTCTTGTAGCCACATGTTGCATGTTAGGGCTTAAATGAGAGTCTAATAAGGATAAATAATAAAATAAGACTATGAATGTTTTGCTGAAAAACCTTTTCTTTTCTGGGCTTGGCACCCTTCTTTTCTTTGTCCCCGTCTTTCTCCTTTTTAGGGGTTCCCTGTTTTTCTTTGTTCTCTTTGTTGTCCTTTTTCTTTTGTCTTTTCTTGGCGGGGGACTTCTCTGTTCCATCGTCCTGCTCGAACAGAAAAGACAACGTAAATTAAACAACAGAAGGTCATACAGCAGTAGAGGACAAGTGTTGTGCACTCAAACTAAATGCACAATGACTGTGATCATCTAAACAAAGAGCTGAATTACATCTCTTTGTTACACTGACTGCTGGAACAGCTCTGCAATACGAGATGGAAATGTGGCACACTGACAGGCCATGAGTGCATTTAATATATCAGCAGTAACTCTGTTTATATTCTCTGTCAACAGGTCCAATTCAGTAATGGCATTAAGGACGAGGCTTGTCGCGTTTGCTAGGTTGCAAAATCAAATTTGTCAACAAACAAACAAACAAACACAACAAAACAAGTATAGTCACTATTTGTAGAAACAGCTTTTATCAGCTACAACAACATAAAAACATCACGTGGGCAGCAAGAGACCTCGACACTGAAGCATAACCTGCGCCCCCTCAGACTAACAGGTGGTGATCTCGTGACTGACCTTGACCTCGCCCTCCTCCGACGGGTTGTCTGACAGGCGGGGGGAGGAGATGTCGTTGCCCTGCTCGTCCTTGAGGATCTTGTTCTCCTTCTTCGCCCGCGGCTTCCTCTTCTTCACTTTGACCTTTAGAGGGAGAGACTGGGTGAGCGGTGTGGCCGGCGGGTGCTTTGTGCAGATCAAAGGCAAACCTCATGCGGTGAAAACAGTGCGGACGAGTTACTCAGTGATTAACAGCAGCATACCTCGTTCCCCGTTTTAGACACGTCGCTACTGTCTTGTTCTTTTTTCAGCAGCTTGAGGAGATACTCGGCTCTCGCCTGTAGTTGCTTGCCCTGGGGCTTCTTGCTTGGATCGTCTGGGAGAATCTGTGCAGAAGGAATCGATGTTAGACTCCTGACTTGTAAAAGTATTTTTCAAAGCTCTCACAATATCTGAACAGGTGAGTTTTAGTCCAAATGCATGCCTTTTTATTTATACAAGTACCCTCTCCAACTTAGTGCCAAAGGTAGAAATCTACCTTATCGGCGAGTTTAAGGTCAGGATCCGTCTTGATCAGATCCCAGTTGCCAAAGCCGTGCTCGTAAATACCAAGCAAGAGCTGAATGTCATCCTGCAGGTCCCAGTCGACATCAAAGTGGGCTACCTTGACCCTGCACGTCAGCTTGAACCTGCGGGAAACAGAGACTCGCCGTTTTTGATCTGCAGCAGAGGTGCACTTTCGAGATATCTTATCTTGAACGCAACACTAAGCCTGGGCTCCTTCTTACATCAGCAGTGGGATCTTACTTATTTCTCTCGGCAGGGTTGGCGGGCACTGCTTTGTGCAGAGGCTCAAACTCTTCCTCATGCTGGATGATGGACTTGGCATTCACCTGCACTCCCGAGATCTTGATGTTGATTCCTCGCCGTTTCCCAGGACCTTTGGCTGGAAAATTAACATGGGTCAATTTCTAGGGCCTGGAAAATGATTTGATTTCAAGGAACTCTACAGACATAAAAAACAACCGTACCTTCAACTGGGTTCTCTTTAAGGTGCTCCTCGTGTTCCTGCACTGCAGCCACACAGCTAGTATGAATCAGTTCACCGAGTCGCTTCAGGTCTGCGATGGATTTGTCCACCAGCTCAGAGTCTCGGGCGATGCCCTCCAACCTGGATACAGAACAGAGCACCTGACTGCATTGTGTGTTGAGAACTTAACTGCTCAAACTTGACTAACTTCATGATGCAGACATACAGTATATAGACTGTGATACCAGTTACTCTGCCTACCTTTCAAGTGGAGATCCAAATTTCTTGTAGGCCTTAATGAACCTGTTATAGATATTAAAATTAATACGTTTGAATTGTTTTCATGAAAAGTAAAAAGCCCAAAAAAAACTGAAAACAAATGCTCACTAAATGTGTTACCTGCGTATTTCAGCATCAGTGAAACCCTCCACGTTGTTCTTGCGGGCTCTCGGCCTGCCTCTCTTTTTTGGCTTCTTGTCATCGTCGCTATCATCGGTCTCGCTGTCAGAGCCCGAGGAGCGGTTCTTCAGTTTAGAGCCCACGTCACTGTCACTGTCGTTGGCCTGAGCCTGAAAAAGAGCGACACTTTATCACCGGATTCTAAAGCTAGGGAGCTGCTTGAAGACAAAAAGCATCTTAGAGTATGTTTCTGAGATGCAACAGTTAACAGGATCCAAACAACTGTTTTTTTCCCTCTCCTCTTACCCTCTTGTTAGAGCTCCTGCTTCTGGGCAGCATGAAGATGTCCTCCATTTCCCGCTGCTTCTCCTCCTCCTCAATTTTTTTGCGCTGCTCTTCAGGGATGATATTGTCCCATTCGCGAATGGACTTCCCGTCTAACTCCGGAGTGCTCTCTTCCATGCTGGAGAAATTGGCCACCTGCAGCAACACGCAGAGAAGAGAAAGAAGGGAAATCATTAGATGCTGAAAGAGGCAGACAGCTGACTGTGGTACAGTGCAAAACAGTAACAACTTAAAAGCACCTTAAACTGAGAGAGAAGTTCATCTGTAGCACTTGAGCCCTGATCACTTTCTCTTGTTTCAGCCAATCTCAGGATCTCCTCAATGTCCATCTCCTGCAGAAGTAAAGAAATTCTGGTTTAATTTTACAAATATGTAAGGAATGTATTTTTAATGCACAGAAGATAATCAGCTGTTGGGATACCTGTGGTTCGGACTCTTCTCCTTCTGGCTCTTTGAAAAGCTCCTCTGCACCAAACTTGAGGATGGCGGTCAGTTCTTCTTTATTGAAAGGGTTTGAACTGAAACAAAAATCAGCGTTAAACACAGAGAATGTTTCAATGTCTAAATATTGAGCAGAATCTATCAGAAAAAAACCCCCCACAGCTTATTTCTGACATCTCACTTTGTGTTCCTTGAGTTGCTGTCCAGTACAGTTCGACCAGTGGTGTCCATTCTCTGGATGACGAGATGGTCCAGAACCATCTTCTTCTTCGCCCGCTCGATGATGTCCTCCTCCACTGTTCCCTTGGTGACCAGTCGATAAATATTCACCTATGAAGAGGACGCGCTAATGTTAATATTCTTACGCTCTTACAATTATCTGTAGAGGGTGAAATTTATCTGTTCGAGTCGAGCGTTACCTGTTTCTTCTGGCCGATCCTGTGAGCCCTGGCTTGGGCCTGCAGGTCGTTCTGAGGGTTCCAGTCAGAGTCGAAGATGACTACAGTGTCTGCCGAGGCCAAGTTGATCCCTAAACCTCCGGCTCTGGTGGACAGCAGGAAGCAGAAGTCCTAGAAAACAGATTAAACTCGGAGATTAATTAAATTTGAAAGTAACTTTTTTCAAGTAATCATATATATATATATATATTTGATCATTATTCTTCTAACTTTGCTCTTAAAGTAGTCCAAAAAGCAAGCAGAAAATGTACAATGTGTGTTTAAAACAGTCATTATCCCAATGTATTACTTAAACAAACTAACAATAAACTAAAAGATCTTATTTACAGCAGCTTTATCATAAACTGACAGCCAGGTTAGGCTTCAGACTTAAAATCTCCCTGTCTGTTTGTTAGCAGCATTAGGTCATTTGTTCACACACCTCTGAGCCTTCTGCATTGAAGTGGTCAAGCGCCTGCTTTCGGATCTCTCCCTTTATGGAACCATCCAGCCGCTGAAGAGGAAGAGAGCCAAACAGAGACGATTATCAACCTCTGAAGATTTCCTTGGCATCACTCTGCTTTACATGCCAAAGCACCCCCCCCAGTCTATATGCTCAGACTGATCACAACAGTCCGCACCACAGAACAAGTCAGCAAAAACCCAGGTCGAGTGACTTGCAAGAGTTCAGGCTGGTCTACAGCAGCAAATAACTTGTTGATATAAATAACCACATGAAGTCTGAGCCTGTCCGAGTATGTTTGCAACAACAAGTGACATCTGAGCCTGATAAGAGTCTAACCCGCCCAATGCAAGAGACCCATCACTGTAAACAACAATGAAAAAACAACAGTAAAAACTGATTAATGCATCAAAAATAAAGAGTAGTTCTGACAAATAATAATCAAGACGAGGTAGAGAAGTGATATATGGCTCAGCCCCGTCTTTAATGTGAATTCCTAAATATTAAATCGGCAATTTTCTGCAGTGTTCCCAGTAATACCTGATCTTAAGGAGTACTGAATTAGTAGATCATATGATGTGGTAGAGCTGCATTTAAATTAAATACAGCTGTAGAATAATTTATGTCTTAAAATGTTTGACTTTAAAGAGAATGTTTTTTTAATTTAATCATTTTAATACTCCCTCTGCTTATTCATTTGTTTCTGTGTGATTTCTATGCTAATCTATAGGATGTCTCCTGTATTTCTTACCATCTTGCTCACTCTGCATTTAGTGAGAGAGATTTGTAAACTGTTTTCTCGCCTACTCTGCTCTACGCTGGACTGTGATGGTGTTTAACCATCGTCTCCTCTTCATTTCCTTGTGGTGAATATTGGGCACTTTAATGTCTCTGTGCCATCTGTGCGACAAGCACACACACGAGATGTACTGTGTCTGGCAGTTCTGCTGTGACACATTGACAGTGTGTGTTTGTGCTTGTGGGTGCTGGGCATTCCCACATTCTGCATCACCTTGAGCATTAAAAGGGAGAAGTGAATAAGAAATAGAACATTAGTTATACACTGTAACTCGAGGCTCTATCGGTACAGAGACAGCTCTCTCTCAGCTGTGGGCCCAACTGGTTCATTTAACTGGCTGAAGTTGTAGCAAGGGATGAACCCATTAGTGTCAGCCTTAGAGAGTTACGGTACATAACTAATATCTGTTGCTCCGACGCAATAGGTTGTTTGAAATGTAAAGGGTTAGCAGAAAAGCAGAACTTAACATTTGCAATCTTACCTGGAATGGGTAGCGATTCTTGGTGAGGTATTCAGCCAGGATATCCAACATCCGGACCATCTGGGAGAAGATCAGCACCCGGTTGCCTCTTTCTCTCAGTCTGGTCAGCAGCTTGTCCAGCAGCACCAGCTTCCCGCTGCCCTTCACTACACCCTGAAACGTACAAGAGTTAGTTAGCGATTTGAACACGAGGATTCGTGAATAATAAAAAAGCACTGGGCACTCTGTTGCGACTCATGTTTTCATCTTTGTTATGTCACAACTCGTTTCCTCTGCAGAGCACAGCTATCCCGAGGTGCTGCTGGGAGCCAAAGAAGAGTTCAGGAGGAGACTCACCTGCAGGTGTTCCGCTTGTGTTTCACATTCTCCATCCTCGGGCTGTTTAATGAGGAAACTGTGGTTGCAGCACTTTTTGAGCTCCATAACGATGTTCAGGAAGCCGGAGGAGCTGCCTCGAGTGCCTTTGGAGAGAGCTTTGTAATTCCTCGTTAAAATCCACCTGGAAATATTAAGGAACAGATTAAGTTAATGTAGAGGAGGAGTGCAGCTACTGTACGAGAGGTTTGTGTGAAGCACAGGAGCAATAAAAAAAAAAGGTTACGAAAGACAGAAATGAAACCGTACTTGTAGAATTGTTTCTGCTGTGCAGTCATGTCGACACGGAGGATCTGTTCCACCTTGGCAGGGAGAGATTTTTCCACATCTTTCTTGACACGTCGCAGGAGGAAGGGCTCGAGGACTTTGTGAAGACTCTGATAGCCATTTTCCCTTCCTTTCCCGTGTTCATCCTCAAAATCCTCCCAGGAATGAAACCTGCTGTTCACGACGAAGATAAAAAAAAAAGGCACTCATATCTAAAACTGATGGCATTTTCCATTTTTTGTGCTCAGCATCATATTAAGCGTTTAAATCAGGACGTACTTGTCAGGCATGAGGAAGTGCAGCAGTGACCAGAGCTCTTTGAGGGAGTTCTGCAGTGGAGTGCCAGTAATGAGGAGTCTGTGGTTGGACCTGAACTCCATTAATGTTTTATACAGCAGGGAATCATCATTCTTCAGCCTGTGAGCTTCATCGACACCCAGGAAGGCCCAGTTGATGTTCCCAAGCACCCCCTGGAGATAAATGTTAAGTCCTTGTAAACCAAAGTGATTGATTCTCTTCATGCACAGACACACTGTGGAATAAAACCTAAACAGAACCATAAGAAATTCTGATAACTGCACCTACCTTGTCTTTAAGTAGAATTTCGTAGGTGGTTAATAGTGCATTGAAACGGATTCTTTTCGTTTGATGGTTCACCCACTCGTAGTCACGGATCTACATAAAAACAAAAGCATCGATGTCAGTTTACGTCAACAAACTCAGTAAAGAGAAAACACCTGCAGATTCAACCTACCGTTTTCCTGCTCATGACGTCACCGAGGTAGACGACCACGTTCATGTCTGGGGCCCAGGTCTCAAACTCCCTCTGCCAGGAGGTAAGCGTGGACAGTGGCACTACCACTAGGAAGGGCCCGTACAGCTGATGCTGGTGAAACAGGTAGGACAGGAAGGAGATGGTCTGGATCGTCTTTCCGAGCCCCATCTCATCGGCGAGGATAACACTGTTGCACCTGAAGACGAAGCATGAGAAAACACTTTGGTTTCAGCCACTTTCTATGTGTTGTTTTTTTTTAATTGAGGTAATCAAAACCAACATTAATCCATTTATTTATCTGCACAGTACCTGCACCAGGAGTGAGCCAACCAGTTCAACCCATCCAGCTGATAATCTCTCAGCTGAAGGCTCTCGTCTCCAATATATGATGGTTGTTTCTTCAGAGCAACAAACCTGGGTCTTTGCTTTAACACCTGAAATGATAGTTAGGAACACGTTTCTTTAATTACGTGGAGAAAACATCTGAAATATATTTTGAAAAAAACTGAAGATGAGACCACATTGGGTCATTTCTATTTGCAGAACTCCAAACTGCAAACATTTAGCTGCATTTACGACCACTTGTGGAGGCAAAGAGACTACATTTTATAACCAGGAGCATCGACTTGCAAATATGCCCCCTCATAGTTTTGTTTTTGAAAATCATCAACACATATTCATGTGGAACAGAAGCATTTCTCATGATAGCGTTTTCTCATGGCCGCCACAGCAATGATTACGAAACAAAACAAAACATTCAGTCTTCTCTATACAAATGCAAATCCTCTTTCCGACCACTAATACATCCCAGTAAGAAAGGAAGAACATTATAGTTTTAACATTATTTGTGCACGGTTTAAATCTTTTGTTATCGCTGGATGGTTTTGAATATATCTGGTTTTAGAAGAGGCTGCAGCCTCCTTTGGAAAACTATTTTTTAAAAACAGCTAATTGTTATTTCTGTTCACTGTATTTATTATAAAAAAAAAAAAAAGTATTGCTTTGCATACCAAATTTAGCGGCGCTCCTAGGTTACTTCTAAGTTCAGTAAGAAGCACCATCTCCATTCATAGAAACAGTTAGTGTAGAGCCCTGATTGAACTCTTACCTTACAGTCTTTGGAGGGGACCGTTTTACAAGTGCTTCGGTTCGTGAAGCTGTTGATGCAGGACTCAAACTTCTTCCTAACCAAAGCTCCGTCCTCCCAGCTGCACTCCGAGTAGGGTAAGCCCATCCACTTGCATAGATACTCTGGCTCATTAGAGGAGGGTGTCTTGTGACTATGAGCTGTTTGAAAAAAGCAGGAAAATTAGTACACAACTTAACACTGAATGAAGATGAACAACACAGGAGACCTTTAAAAAAGACAGAATTCAGGAATGATGGTGAGACTTTCGATAAAGGACTTACAGGGGAAGTCAGAGGGCCCTTGTGTCTTTCCTGTTCTTGTAGCTGAAAATAATGAAATTCCCTTTTAGTACAAGCGCAATATATATTTAAACAAAATATCCGCTGCACAACCTTGACAAAAGCAGCTGCATTTGATGATGAATTCTTACCGATAACACGCTCCACAAACTGAAACTGCTTGCTCAAGTCAAAAGTGAGCTCCTGTTGGCAGTTATGAAACTCTATGTCCTCGGGGGACGCCCTCCGCAACCTACAAACAAGGACAGAGTTAACGGTGAAAAAGCGTATATGTGTATATTTGCAAAGACACTATTGATGAAAAGACAAAGATTCTCACCATGAATTCAGCTCTTCTTGCTTCCTTTTGTAGTTGTCCATTTTCTTTAGTCCCTTGACCTTTTGCTGTATCAGAGAGTCCATGCTCTCCCACGTGTTGTGGATGTAGGACCAGCCCTTCCACTTGATCAGATACTGAACCTCGCCTTCATCGGCCTCGGGGTTGAAGCCTTCATTCGGGTCCCCGTTTTCCTCCACGGCATACCCAGTGGTGGAAGCACCGGTGGCTAGAGGAGCAAGATAGACAACTTTTAGACTGTAAGCGCCAGGCAAATATTTCAATGAGAAGCAACTTGGTTTTCAAAAACAGTAGGACACAAGTGAAAATGCATCACCTCCTTTTTTGCCTGTCCTGGTTTCCATGACCCTCTCGATGGTCTCACTGTCATCATCCTGCTGCTCCTCGCCTGCATCCCCTGTCATTTCAATCAGGTCATCGGAGTCTGTTTCAAAGTCATGTTGGTCCTCTTTGTAACTGTGAAACGAAAGAAGTGGAAACAGGTAGTATTGATATAAAAACTGGGCATTTACAAAAGCAACCCTTTTCATAATGGAAAACAGTCCTGAGTTCATAATCTCAATGTTCAGAAATGCACCTTTTGACTTTTGTTGCACCCCTTCTTCTAGTCTGTCTCTTTGGGGTGTCATCCTCATCGTCCTCATCGTCGTCGTCTTCTTCCTCCTCCTCATCTTCTTCGCCAGATGAGTCCGGTTTCCTGGACTTCCTTCCTTTTTGTGCCAGCTGCTTTTTGGCTGTCGATTTGGTTTGAGGTCTGTAAAACACACAGTTAAGCACAAAAACTAAAAAGAAATGTTCAAAATGTTTTGAAAGCTTTTGATCGATTCTTAGATGCATCTAAGATTCTCTCTTTAAAGATCACGTCTTTAAACAGAAAAGTGAAGAATTGGACATTTAAAACCCAATTCTCAACATTTGATCACCTCTAACAATTTTGTAAGATCAGGATGTAATTTCCTTACAGCTAAATCAATTGTATAGTGAAATGTAAGGGAAATAGTACATGTTTATGTTGTATGCTAGGCTGCTTCTGGAGTTTCTATAAGGATGGCTCAGTGAGAGCAAAGATAATGGACTTAAATTCATCTCTTTATTTTAATCATGGATCATTCGAGACATACTGTGTTTTAACGCACAGAGAAAAGATACATCACGTATCCACGCGATTTCAAGTGAGGTCACTGGGGCAATGACTAGATCGATGCAATAGGTGATATTTCCCGCGCTCTGCAAAACTAGTGTAACAAAGTACGATAATAACTTTCGAGGCTCTCAAATTTTGATGCTTCAAGATGCCTTGACAGTCGTTTTGTAAGTACAACTCAGCCCTCCGAATTGGAATCACATTGTGAGGGGGCAAGAGATTCCCATGCCTAGAATCGGAGTGATTTTAAACGGCTCCGACCAGGACTCTGATTCTGCAAATGACACAGAAAAGGAGGGTGCTGTAGAGCCATGAAGCAGCAAGACGTGAGGTATCATCAGCCCAGTGTCACATCATCAGTGCCCTCAGCTATACTATCAGAATATTGTTTCTTCAGTAGATATCTCTGCAATAAAAACAAGGGGGCTTTAATATAAAGACAAAAACCTTTATTTTTCTACATTCTGACTGAAATTTATTTATTTCTTTTACACTAATTTTAAACTCTTAAGGAAACCTTTAAGGAAGCAACCCCCTGAATCAATGTCACAAATATTTTGGCCTCTGGCTGATTGACAAACTGCAACAAACGGCCCTATTTTTAAAAAAACTGATGAGTATCAGTAGCATGTATTAAGATTAAATCAAACACTTTATATGTTTTATAGTCTAATCTTTCAGTTTACAGCATGTACATCATGTCTATACTTCACACCAAAGTAAAAGAGACAAAAAATGTAATCAAAGAACTGTTCACACATTATGGAATGATTTTCAGATGACCAGTGGGTAGCTGTCTGATGGCCAGGCTTCGCTACACTCTTACCTTCTAGCAGGAAGTCGTCTGGATCTAACTTTTTTCTCTTCCTGCTCACTGTCTGTAATGTCGGAAGCCTCCTCCTCCTCCTCTTCCTCTTCATCATTTGAGTCATCATCATTCCAGATATTTCTTACAACAAAGAAATGCCACAAGTTCACCCTCAAGGCCAACCACTGCTATAACCAATTTCAAATTTCATCAAATGCTGGCCATAGGGGTGTTCACCAAAACTCAATTTGATCAGGGATAAGCCGCTGATCCGACCAATCCAATTTGATGTAAATGTAGAACATCACCTGGCTGACTGAAGCTAATTGAGCCCCAATTAGAGCAAACAGATACCCAGATACACAAAATGATAAGAGTCACAATATGATCACAGACTGGCACCACAATGACAAAAACAGACATGAACTGTGTAGAACTACAGTATGGATCGAGTTTTAAATCATGAAAGTCTTGCTAACAAAAGTGTCTCAAATAAATTGAAAATTAATAATAATACAGAAGACAAGAACAATCATCATACTTACTCTTTTTTCTTGGCTCGTGAGGTTTTCCTCTTCGGACTTTCACTCTCAGATTCACTGCTACCCTGCAAATACAGTCAGCACAGCCAACACACATTTCAGCAGCAGCTTTGTTTTCACAGGAAATGAAGCAGCACTTCTGTATAGCGTCCACTAGATAGCACAATTGGCTTGTTTACAAGAGCTCATGTCAGTGCCAATAACTGCAGAGCGAGGCCATGCCGCATATCAGTATCGCTGGTCTTTTATTGTTTCTTTGTCCGTCTGCTTACCCCAGCTCCGATGTTCAAACGAGCCGGCTCCTGTCTGCTACGATTTGACCTCCTGACCCCGTACACATCTGGATGTTCTTCCCACATCTGTAAACAGACACCAACTGCTATTAGAGAGCCACTGATTGTCTGAACCAATATATAAATATAACGTGTCCCAATTCCATTATCATTTTAATGTGTTCACCAGCTATTGGACAGCAACTTGTAATTGTTTCATTAGCCATGACCTGCTGCTCAAGGTGACATTTTTAAATAGCTTACTTTGTCCAAAGATTTATTTTTACATCTATATTACGGCGAGAAAAGTGGAAATTTACAATTTAGAAGTAATAACTAGGGTTTTCTTAGTACATTTTCCAGAAAAATGAAAACCTAAAAGTAGTATTCTAAATGTTAAAATCGTTGGTTTATGGGGGTTATTCGATTATTTAACCAACTGCTTTTGCTCTATTGGGCTACATGGTATTTTCAAAGTATACTGTTTTTGCTTTTAGCATGTTATGTTCTGTTATACCATCATACCATCACCTCATCTTAGCTGAGGAGTGCCTACATTTCCTTTGTGTGTATCATTGGGGTACAATAGTGTACATCAACACCACCTGTAAGGGTGTTTTCTAGTATACATACTCACTATGTTGAGTATACTTTTTATCACTTTTTCAATGTGAACAAGTGAACAAGTGAAACACTGAAGGCAACGAGGGGTTACAATGTTAGAATGGCATGTGTACTGTGTGTTAACCACAACAGCATCTAAATCAATTTACGTCTGAACATAATCGCAAGAGTGGAAAGTAGTGCGTGTGTCAACTGCTGTCAAGGAGAGAAGAGGGAGCGAGAAAGTGTAGCTGGTGCAGCTGTATCACTACTGTGGGAAACAGGTATTGAAAATGTTTCAAATATTGAGAATAACTATACATATATATATACATATATTGTCATTTTTGACAACATTAACGTGAAACCTGCTTTTAGTTACGAAGTAGTACTGAACTGGGACACAGCTTTTGTCTAATGTGGGCAAAAAAGACAATAAGGCTAAAAATAAAACTTAACTTAAGTTAAACAACTGTCCTGCATGTCAAACCCCCTGTAATAAGTTTAGAGCCTGAGAGAAACAAAGTTAACTCAATCTCCATTATCAGAGGGCAGGAACCTTAATCTATTTCATAAACAGTAAGACACCACAGAAGATCCTCTCCAAAGCTCAATCACCTTTACCTTCTTCACATCCGCCAGACGCTCTTTCTTTCTAACTGGCTTGTCTTTGACTTCTGATGTGGTTTGCTGTGACTTGGACCCGGTGGACTCGCTCCCTGACTCTGAGTGACTCTCTGACTCAGAGGAGCTGTTCGACTCGGAGTTGTGGGATCTCCTCCTCCCGCTGCCATGCTCGCTCTCTGACTGACTTCCCGACTCGGATGCAGAGCGGTTGGACTCCTCTGAAGCCGAATTGCTACAGGAACAAGAACATGTTCATTGTTTTTTTTTTCGATTTTGCAGTGCATACGTATGTGGTTACATAACTCTTTGCACCCGACAACGACATGGCAAAATGTATCTTAAAAATTGACCTCGAAGTGCACACACTGTCATTTGGACAAGGAGAAACAAAGTGCTTGACGGCATGAGTAAGTTGTGATCGTCAGCTGAGTGGAACAGATACCTCATTACATCATGCAGCGTGTTCCTTACTTAGCGAACAGTCTTATAATAACCTCATTCTCTCTAGGGCACACAAATCCTCTTACCGGCATTTTGAAAAGCCTAAGATCAGCTTTCACTACTAAATAAAACCGAGCTTAACGGTAATTAAGTGAGTATCGAAATCATTCGTCCCTGCTACTCTGCAATTACTTGTGACATGGCAGTAATATAATTGGTCAGTGATACAATGGTCATGAATAAATGAACAAGACAGTAAAATGTGCAGATCTCCCACTCCAAGTAGGCTAATTCACGCTCATTAAACTCCATTCTTTTTGTGGAGGAATAAGAATATTTAAGACTGACCTTATTTGAGCATGAGTTATGAGCAGTTTAACAAAAAATGTAATTTCTTTTCTCATATTATTGCACTGGAAGGATTTTTAGAACCCTGAAGAGTTGGAACTTTTTCAGTAAAAAAGAAAATACTAGCCGAAATGTTTGAAAACTAAACATTATTTGGTGTCACAGTTTCTTTTGCTTGTGTCCAAAGCCAACATTTCAAGGATTTAAGAAAAAAAATCCAGATCACTCAGTATCACTGCACACAAGGAGCCTCAAATGTTTTTGGGAACCCTTTTCAAAACAAGATGGTACATCTCACATGCAAATAAATGCAAATGCATCGGTGTTGTATAAATTAAACAAATTAGCTGACACTTTTGACGTCACACTGATGTGATAAGGGTTCATCAGTGCATAAACCGTCAAGCTGAGTATGATGACCTTTCTGTCTGGCTTTCTCTCCAGTCAATAACTTGTCTGGACACATGGGGGCGCTACACCCATTCACAATAAATCTACATGGCACACTGCCTTATATGGATCCCTTTGCAAAAGACACAAACATCCGTGTCTTACAACGTTAAAATAAATAGTTTGACCTAATCATCTTATTTCATATATTGAATTTTATAAAGAACAACACTCCTACTATGTAATTGTGTCTTACTGTATCCTGCCATTTATATATTCAACTATGAGAGTAAAACTAAAGAGGAACATTAATTTATTCTTTTTGAATAAATACTTACAATTTAGGTGGTGTTAAAAAGCATATAAGGACTCTGTAAGTCGATATTACAGCCTGTACTTTCAGCTGTCTCAGTGACCTAACTCGGATGTGCATGGCTCCTTCCGCTTTAAGTGAGGTCAAAAGTGGGCGGAACGTGCAAATAAACTCGAATTGTCATTGGCTGGCGTGTTGCTATGTGGAATTCTGGCCTATAGCAGCGCAGCGTGCAGGCTTTTCCAGGGTCTGAACTCTTCCTGGTCCTCCTCCATGTAGTTCTGAGCAGAGTTTTAATACAGATAAGTGAGCAAGCTGGGCACACAAAGCAAGGGCCATTTTGTGGCTCAGAGGAGCATGAACACTGTGTGGTACTTTCGTGAGATGTCATTTTATGGGAAATCACCATGTTTTCTGTTGCTCATTCTGCTGCTCTGCAGGCCCACAGTGCTCATCTATCACTACGACAAAGTTAGGCTGTCATCAGCAGCAGAAGGTATATTTCAGTCACAGCTGAAAACACTAAAATGGCTGCCACAAGATCACACAGAAAAACTACAAGTGTGATGTAACCTGCTGCAGTGAACAGTATGTAAAATGCTGAAGGAGTTTACCTGCATTTAGCATCCAAACTCCCCTGTGCCATCATCTAAAAACAGTCTACTCAGGCTGCATTATTTGTTGTGAAAATATGGCAGCAGTTATCAAAGTGAGAACTTGATTGGGGCCATAGCTTTTTAAGCAAAAAATCCATACATATTCTTTTACAAAGAAAGAAACATGGCTTGCCACTTGTGTTGTTTCTGAATTTCTGCATTGTTCCGACACCATGCAAACGACCTGGTATTAGTTTTAAAACAATCTTTATTGATCAAAATAGACTGGCGTTTCCACTCGTTTTGGTATTTGAAGATTCAGATACCTGCGGATGATGTATACACACTTGCCAAATTGCTGTAAATATACTTTCACCGCCTTTATAAAAAAGGAAATCAGACAATTTTGTGAAAAAATATTACACATTAGTGTCAAGACTCATGGCCACAGGCCTTTAAATATAATCTATCCTGTAAGTAACACAAATAAAGCCAGATTTGAATGGAAAATATTTTGTTTTTGCTGTAACATTCACATAAATCAGACATGTTCAAATCAAATACTTCAATCAACACATCAATCTTCATATAACCGAAATTCAGTAATACAAAAAGTACCTTTTAAACTTGTCAGATACTTAAATATACAGTAAATGTATGTTATTGGATATCAACAGATATATAATATTGCATGACAAGTGAAAACAATCATTAGAATACCTGTAATAAGACAAAAAAAAATCATTCAAAACCTTTAATAAGACAGAAAATCATTATCTGTCAAGAGAAATATTTGAAATGAAACTGTCCATTGCAAGAAGGCCCCGGAACAGAAAGTAAAACAAGCTTCTCCTGGATACAAATATAAAGCTGGGAGGTTAAAAGGTTATGTTACATAAGCAGGTGGCCACTGACATAACTGTCAGTAGTGGAGTAGTTTTAAGTTTTACTATCCATCTTGAATGAAACAAGACAAAATGATTTACAAGATATCAAAATCTTTTAGATTAAGGGGCTTTAATGAGTAAAAATAACCAAGCATGAAAACTGTGTCAAAACGATAAGCACAGATCCAGATGAAAGGTTACAGATTGATATAAAAATTAAAATTGTAGCCACAAGTAAACTGTACTAAAAGGTCAAAGTACTCGAGACAAAGTATGTTAATTATAACCCCCTGTAACATACTAGATAACATTACCGACCATAATAAACAACCAAAGCAATATAATGTTTCTGAAATAAATAAAAACCAAACATCAACGTTGTTAAAAAATGGTGCAATGCAGTACCAACTAGTAAGACAAGGTCATGTTACTTTATAGCGATTGGACAACAAACATTTGTGACAAATCATGTGCAACATAATAGGACAGATTACTTTTTCCTGTGGTCGAACACACACATCTTGTGGGCAATGATCTCTAAACACAGGGCCCTGAAACCTCAGTATTGAGTGTAAGAAATGGTAGGAAAATCAGGGTGTGGCTATTAAACAATAGCAAGGTCATTCATGACAGTGGTGCACTTCAACAAAAACCACGTCGCACATGTACACACAGGTGATCAACCATGCTTGACAAGGTAAACAATCAAGGCAGATATGGGGAAAAAGGGTAAAAAAGTATAAGGATCATACCTTGATGCATTGCTCTGAGTCGATCCTTCATCCTCTTGTTTTTTACTTTTATTCTTCATCATCGTATTATCCTGAAAGTCTTTTGATGGGTGATCTTTTTTTGTCTCCTGGTATTTACTGTCAAAAAGTTGAAGGGAAGCATGAACTATCATACAAGTCCCACAAGACTGCCTTCTGCTCAGGTGGCAGTTAAAACCCAGGCGGTGCGACACGAGTCAGGAAAAAGGGCATTAAATCGGACAGATCCGAGGACCATTATTTACATCGCTAATGTAAATAAAAGCGAAGGAAAATGACAGGTGCCGATACAAAAAAAGGAGAATATCCAACTTAAATCTTGTCATATAGTCCACGGATGAAGCCGCATGCAATTAATTCTAACTGCGTCATCAGATGAAGGGTAAGAAAAATAAGATTTAAAGGTGAGAAAACCAGTAAATTATGCACTACACAATGTAAACAGACCAATTCAAAGTGAAGGAAAAGGTGGTAACCTATAAATGAACTATTAGATTCAACTTCGCTGTATCACAACGGGTTTTTATCCGACTCGGATAAAAACAAACAAACTGTAAAAATAATATCTAAACAATAAATTACAGAAAGAGCCTCGTTTCGAAAAGCTCGCAGGCCTTTAAAGTCTTCATCTAACAGTCAGACTCAGAGAGACAGACGCGAGCAGCACACTAAAAATGGAGGCGCGCCATGGCTGCCAGAGCCCAGTATGGAAAACAACGACAAGCACTCCCCTCGCACAGACGGCTCATTCGGCTCGAGAAACCGGTCCAAAAACCACAAAAAACGTCTAAATTCCCGTAAAAACACCGATCGTACGTTTAAATCCCTTGATTTTCATCACAATCGAGCGGTTTCGGACGAAAAACAAGCAACAGAAACGGTCTGACGAAAGCCCATGGCACCCTTCCCAAGGCTCAGCCGCCATCTAGAGCTCCTTCCTAGCTCTGAAAGCTTTGCCTTTGATTGACGTTATTTCCATTTACACCACACTCAGGTGATGTTTAAGTCCCACCCCTTTTATTATGTTTTAAAATGTACTTTTATATAAACTTCCATGTTTATTTCAGCCCCAAGACAACAATCTTTAAATTGAACCCCTTTTCTTTTCCAGAACATACAAAAAGGTAAGAATATTGAGAGGCTGGTTAAGTGTATAATTCTTTTGCACCAATTGCATCACTTCCTGCTCAGACAGGAAGAAGGACGATCAGGAGCCATTTTAGGGAGCCTTTGGAGACCATTTCTGTTCAGACCAAAACCTTTTTAAAAACTACTTTATAATTTATGAATTTATTCAACTATTTTCATTAATCAGGATTTATCAAAGCACAAGTGTGCACTTTCATTAACCCCTTTCCATTCGTCTCATCAATTGAGTGATCATTTCCTTTAGTATAAAAACACTCAAAGAGAGCATTACTTAAGGATATTTATTAACCCAGTGCGTAGCTTTAGCACTTGGCTAGCTTGTAAATTAACTGGGCAAACCTTGATGGCAAGTGACACGATGTCTGTGCAAACCTAATTAATTTGTTGAATGAATTAGCTGAAATATTGAAAACATACAGCGGAGATAATGGTCTAGCACTATAAAAATATTACGCCAAATATCCTCTTCTGGTTTTCTGGTTAATTAGCTAATGAAACAAAGCCAGGAAAAATACGTGGACATACACTTTATTTAAAAACAACATTTGAATATCAAATGTACACAGGCGGATTTCGTGTTTCCCAAAAACAATAATGTCATTTTTCAACAAGTCCACTATACAGCCAGCAACAGTGTTCCAGTGTCCATGTTGTCGTAAAAAAGTAAAAAATAAAAATCCAATCGTCAAAGTCCAGTCAGAAACAAGTTTCATCTTGTCAAAATTTGGCTAACCGCCAAATCGCTTGCATTCTTCACGTTAAACAACGTTGTCTCCATCTCAGCAATATCCAGTTGAATGGGGTCTTGATAGGATAAAAAAAGAAGGAAAAGTTGTAAGCCCACAGTGCAACTGAAATGAGCAATGATTCACTTGTCCGGAAGATAACGGCGGCTTGCTAACCGCAACTAAAATCAAGACAGCATAGTCGCAGCTAGCCGTCAGTTGCGTTAGCTAGCATTGCGCAAACATGAGCGTTTGTGAGAATACCCACTTGTTTAAATATTTAACAAAGTTGCTCTTCTCAAACTGTGATTAAAAGTCATCATATTGACATGATGTATGGAACGCAAGCTACAGTTTTGAGTGTGTGTTTTAGGATCAAAGTTGTTGAACTTTTACATTTTACAGCCAACACTTGCAGAGTTTTTTTCCAAATGAAATCCGACTTTTAATACGTTACGCGAAACACATTTGTAGATCTGGTACAAGGGAATTCTTGGTATTAAGTTATACAGTGAGAAGTGCAACAATGCTGACAGGCCTAATCGAAATTAACATTTGATTTGGCTTCAAACTGACATTGTTTGGTGAGTTCAAAGTACCCTGCAACATGAAGTCCGAGTTGAGTAAAGGCTCCACTATTTCGCAAGTTATTATGAGTTCATCAACTGACCACCAGGGGTATGGTGAGTCTACAGTTAGCCTAATTCACATCATGCATAAAACATTTTTTATGCTTTAAGCAACATTGATGCTCAAACAAATTACGATTAAAAACACAAAACATTGGCATGTGAGCAAACAATGCTGTATGCAAAATAGGATTCCTTGACTGATTTAACAAAATGTTTACCAGCCACCAAAGCAAATACATGACTGACCAACAGTTTGACAATATAATAGCGTCAATTAAATGTTAATGCAACCATTGAAACAATGGTTTCAGATATCTATTGTTCAAAATCAGAAAAAAAAAATGTTAATGTTGAAATGTTTATATATGGTATTGATGTTTATATTTGATATTTGTCAAGAGCTGCTATCCATGTTTCGTTGTTTTTGAAACAATAACGATCTATTTTTTAATAACATCTATTCTACCTATTCTAAAGACGTCAGTTCAATGCACCTAATGTGACCTAGCCCTTTGAGCATGAATTTGAGGCTAAAAAACCTATTAAGCATTTTAGCAAAAGCAGAGAATACATAATGTCTTGAAGTAATGTGGCCTTTTTTGTAATTTAACAGAAGCCAACACAGCAAATGTCCACATAAAGCCACAGTAAAAAAATGCATATTAATTAATAATCAATTAAACCACTTGATGAAAAAAAAAAAATCCTGTACATGTTCTACCATAAACTTACATTTATAAACTTAACATTTCATTATGCACACTACGTGCTAACATCTAGGTCTTTTGCTAGCCTTTAGAATTAACTCTGAAAGGCAGTAACAAATGTTCCTGATAAATGTGAGGAGAGGCCTGCTTAAAATAGTGAAACACTATCCTCAACCTATCCAAATGTGATTGTAGAGAAAATGTAATCTCTAGGAAACAGCATTTTCTATGGATAACATTAGTTCAGTAGGCATTTGAATGATACTCAGTTTAAACATAAAAACTTACAGAGCTGTCTTCTTTTTCTTCAAATTTGGAAATTCTTCCCACCAGTGCAGGTCTCCACTGTGGAAGAGAAGGAATAATGAATGATACCATACCATCATAATACCATAAATCAGATTTAGACAGAAATGGTATACTAGTGGGCCAATCAATGTGGCTAGCTTGAACTAATTTGGACATTTGGGACTTCTGATTTAACCATTGACTAGCAAAAATTACTTAAACAAGCAATCTTTTGAATTTGAGGAATTAGTTATTCTCAGAGAAAATATACAATTCTCCCAAACCTTCCCAGTATTAACAACTTAACATAAATAAATAGCTCATGCCTTGCACTGCATAGCTTTTGCAAATGCTATTTTTATAAGGTTTATGGTGGGTCAAATACAGCAAAAAAAAAAAAGTTTCACAGCTGGATAATAACTAAAAACTAATTACATGTCTTATTACAGCGGTAATTACAGCCTATCAGGAAATTTTTTAAAGGTAAAAAAAGAAAAAACACTGCCTGTGGTGAATGATCAGTGAAGAGTTCTGCATTTTTAACGAAGCCATGAGCAGAAGTGAAACATGACACTGTGCAAGTTTGAAATTTTTTGCGCTGTTTTATGCATTCATGTGCTCTTGAGAAACTCATGCACCTCAGAGTTGTCAATTTACTGCAGCAATGGAATTGGTTTTTTTTTTGTTTGTTTGTTACAATACTGTGAATGTCCACCAAATTCCTTTTGTCAAACTAAGCAATCCAGACAGCTAACTTTATGGTTTTGCCTGGATGTTTTGGGGGCATTTCTAGTCTCAGGATTTTTGTTTTAAGAACTCAAGTTTATTTTTACCGTGAGGGAAATACATACATACAAACAAACAAGGGGGCAGCCAAAAATGCACATTTCTGTGTTAAGGGGGACTTGCTTTATCTATTTTATTTGGTTAAGAGTTGACTAGTGATTGATATTTAGTAGGCAATTTTAGAATATATTTTACTCATTATCCAAACTGTGAATGTGTGTGAATGTTTCAAACACGCAAAATGGTCACATGAATATTGATCACAAGTAGATAGTTAAGTCATTAAGCTGTTGTTGCTGTTATGTCTCAAGACATCCCTCATATTTCAAGATTAATTTTTGGCTTAATTTATTCATATTTTGATGCAGAATTATTTGCAATGAAGTTGTTTTGGTTGCAAACAACATCACAGTTGCCAATAATGACAGGAATTGTTCATACTTCCATTTGGCTAATATCTTGAGGTTGTATGAGAGTATTTATCACAAACCAAAAGCTGTAACATGATAAAATAATGTACAACCAAGATAAAAATGCAGCACATGGCACCGAATATACAATCTATGGTGATAAGTGGTGGTGATATCTATGGATGATAACAACATTTAGGCCATGATTAAACTGCATTTCAAAATTGCAACTGTTCAGGCAAAACGGAAAATATTTTTTTTTTTTTTTTTTTGCAATGAGCCA
>OMLP01028218.1:23287-48161 GCA_900302685.1 Spondyliosoma cantharus
GTGAAATGTCACCAGATTCATAAAATAAATTGCCATCTTTTTTTCTCAGTCTGAAGAATGAAATGGCCTGTAGGCTATAGCCTGACATAAATGGCCAATGGATTTCTCCATTTGCTCTTCTGAAACATAACTTTACACTCAACATATTTCTATCATGGCACAAATTCTCCATGTGCGCAAGAACTCAAGACTGCGTTAAATCAATACACCATCTAGTTGGCTACATCACTCTAGTGGCTTGTTCATGCAAGGCAAATCTGCTCATAGATGGTTATTTAAAGTTTGTTAACATAAGGACATTCATTATGCAATCTCGTCAATTAACCTGAATAGTAGATTGTAGACGCCTTGAGGATCGACCGGAATCTCAAATCTACAATCACCCATTCCTAACCCAGGGTCAAAATGTTAAACATTATCCGCCCCTGCTTAGTTTCAATACAAGTCTTGATACACCTTTCTATTTAGAGTATTACTCTTAGAGGGAGACGCAAGCTCCAAACCTCTCAAGAATTATATTGCTAAAAGTTGCGATGAATGTTCAAACCGCAGTAACCCAAGCATGACCTTGAAGAATCGCCAACTCACTAATTGGTGCCACAGTTATTGTTGTTGAATGGCAGTTTCATCTAAGTGGGTGTGTCAGTTCATATGACTAATATGGGTGCAATGCGATACTTGTCAGTTGTATTTTAATTGACAGGGTTCAGCGTTAATAATCCCCCCCCCATTTCTTTTGCCATGTGGGTCAGAAATCTACTAGCCCGAAGTCACTATGAACCTGTCCCAAAATCTTTCAAGGTTTTAACAAATAATTGCAACGCCTCAAGTTAATTGCTATGTTAAATATTAAGTGCCGTGCTCAACAGTCTACGGCAAACTGTGTACCACATGGTTTTTCCCACATCCACCAACCCAACCCTAATGAACTCCAAATGACCCCCACCATTTACCCACAACTGACCAATTGGTACTGTACATGTGCAACTCTCAACAGATGAGAAAAGCAAGATGGCTCCCTCCATAGCTACTTTCATTATAAACTCCGGAAAAAAACGGCGTGTTTAACTCTTTTTCACCACCTGCCCAATCGAGCACATCTTGTAATTTTGATTAAGTCTTTACCAGTATGTGTAACTGTCAAACTATATTGGCAATGCATTGAAACCACTAAATGGTCAAAACACTCTAAAATGTATACTAAGTGTAATATATTTCTGTAAGCGTTTGAAGTCAAGTGAAATGTCTCTTCCGGGAAATTTGATAACATACGTATGTTTGATTGATGTTCCACATCATACACTAGGTGGCGTAACTTTTCTAACATCAGACATGATTGTTATTGCTTAAAGTCAAAACTAGGACAATGCGTGCTATAAAAAACAGAAACTACATGTGTTTAACGCCATTTCTTAGCAATGACATACACATTAAATAAAAAATATACTTTATTTACGCTGCTGTCCGCTTAGTTATGTTTGAGGTCATTTAACAAGTTAATTTGATTTAACACATTTGACGAGTTAAGTGCAGAGAAGCACAGACTATGCCCAGAGTTCTCTAAGAACAAGTTGTCCATCTTAAAAATTATACTTACAATTCCCCATTGCTGTGCGGGTCACTCGAATCCTTCCGTCTTCATGGTGGCTACATGTTAACCCTTAAAAAAGACAAAATAAGATTCAGAGAAGAAATGTGACAACAGCACACCCTACTGGTTAAATGTATGTAGCAGTGACGACAAAGAAGCTAGTAGGACTGAAAAAAACATTTAAATGCCTGAAACGGTTAAAAACACATACCATTTAGGGCGAGTCACATGATGTCCTTTCTTCGTCGACGCACTTTGTGAAACATCAAGGGAATCCCTGCAATATACAAAACATGATTTTTGTAGTTATAATGTGCAACTTATGTTTGCATAAAAACAGACATAAATAGGCTTTTAGTGTTTTAAGATATTTTAAAGATACTTTTCGGGATGGTTTCAGAGCTCATTAACATATTATGAAAATCATAAATAAGTTGTTGCACATTTAATTGGGTATATGTTTCTTCTTAGCGTGTCTTGGTGGCTCAAAATGCAACTAAATTTGTCTTCAACAGTAATGTCCCATTGAGAATAACTATGAGAAGACATTTTGTTTCGTGCAGGGTGGTACTAATCCTTTGGATTTACCATATAGTTTAACATGCATAAATAATTATTACAAAAGAGAGTATATCATCTATTTATAATGTGTGGTATTTGCCTTCATATGTGGGCAAACCAACAACCTTGTCCATGAGACGGTAATATTGAGATGAATTTATTTCTTTATTTAATTTTAATGCAGTATTTTCAGTTTTCTTCAATTCACATACTTGTAGTGAAGCTTTCTAACATAAAAATCTTTCTTAACATGTCTCACAGGTGTAATGTAAGATGGAAAAATAAAATAAATGTATATATTTAGATAACTTCTCCATTCAGTACCTCGAAGGGTTAAAAGCCAACACCCTATTTTGTATTTCGAAGTATATCTAAGCTTTTAAAACATATAGAAGCTTTAATTGGCAAACAAATCCAAGTATTGTTTATGAAGAGTGTCTACAATCGAAGATTTGCATCCAATAGTCACATTTAGAGCATTTTGACAACTTGTCCTAATTTATTTCAACTATTATTGAAATAAAAAGAATTAAGCATCTCACACTTTCTAAAATCTAGTCATAAACTACATGTGTACAGTCCTGTGGTAAGATACTGTGAAAAACTGACGATTTTTAAATGTGTTTTTGATTTATAATTCGGAGAAAAACCTCAAAAAACAAGTATGCTGAAAATAAACAAAATTCTGCTTAAGATTGGTGAGTTGATGTCATTCAGTCCCAGTACCACATTCAAAAAACGAAACATTTGCTTAATTTTGTTGTTTTTGTCGAGCAAATTCGAACAAGGGCATTTGCCCTTTCAAGGACAAAGCACATTTTAAATGCGTAGGTTGAAAAAACTCTTAACAAGTCGAGGACAAATGTGCTTGTCCAAATATCAACAAAGTTAACTCGAAAAAGGGCGACCAAACATGCAAAATCCACCAACCATACCACCATTCCGTGCAATTTACCGTCTCTATGTCGTTGTCTTTATTCTTCGCTGACAACACACCATGGCCATTTTTACAACACTGCGTCTAACTGTCGTTCTATCCACCATATTGCCAGACACCCTCGACTCGCATTCTACAGCTATTAATGTTGGATTCCTCGTAATTTCTTACCCATTTTCCAGGCCGTGTCTATCCGCCGTCGTCTGCCCTGGTCAGTGTCGCTTTTTGGGGCGATTTTCGTCGTTTTGGTGGGTCTTTCGGCCGCATCGTTCCGCCCTTCCTCTTCTCCGCTCTCGACGCCTCGCTCCTCTGTTGTGTGTGTCGTCCTCTCTGCCGCTGCCTGAGCTGATATCCTTCAGCGGCTCTGCCCACTTTCCTCTCAACGTAAGCCAAACTCCACTTCCTCTCCAGCCCCGTCCAAGCTAGCGCTAGCAGCCCACTGAACCTGAAACGTGTACCCCCCTTTTTTTTAAAATACCCGAATCAACAAAACTAAATTTGTTTTCAAGTGGCGTCAACAAAACAAACTTTATGTTGTTTATGTGATAAACAACAACAGCTACACACAGGTACGTCGGGAGTAAACCAACCAAATCAAGCTAGCTAGCTAGAATTTGAGAACTTTTAACGTTCACACAGGTGTGACCTCATTTACTGCAATAACGTTGAATTATTTGTAAGAATATTTAAATCTAATACAAAAACAGTGATACTTGGTGTCGCAGAAATGGTACAGCCTACTACTTTAAATATGAAGATGGGTTAATATGTTTGCTAATGACACAAAACACATTCCCTCTTGTGATCCAGTGCTTCTATATAGGAACACTGCTCAAAACACAAGTATATTTGTTGTGTTATATCACACATTAGGGTTTAAATCAGTAAACACTGGTCATCTCTGAACATTTTCCTTCAGGGGAGCTTTGAAATGTAGTCTACTGTGGGTGCAGGGCTGCTAATAAATGACCAATAACACATTTATTCCCTGGTTTGTGTACAACAAAGTTCAGACTTAATACTTATCCCCTGGTATTGATGCCTGATTGCCACCATTTCACAATGATAAAGGAAACATTGAGATGTTTTCAGAATACAAACATATAAAACTAATCAGAAATTGAGAATTGAAAGGCCCCACATAATAAGTGTAACTGAATCTTGGCAGAAATGTGCCCTGCCTTTGGCAAAACAGCAGAATCAATTACATTTATTATATTATCTATTTTAGCTGAGAAATTGTTGAAGAACAAAATTAGAAACTCCAATGGGGGCAAGCACACTTGGAAAACTTTGGCCACTCAGTCAGTGCAGCAGCCTTCATTGGACAGTCCGTGGAGCCTGCGGTATGCACTCCACCCCCCGCCACCAACCAATGAGGTGTTTCAGACCACAGCGCATGCTCCGTGCAGTGGAAGATTTCTTTAAAAAGATCCTCAGCCTAGCAACAAGAGTGCCCCTGCAAATGTACGCTGAGGTGAACACAGCCTTATATTGACTGACTGGTTGGATGGGTTTGAATAGGGGAGTGTTTACCAACCACAAAGATTAAGATCCCCAAAAAAGTCCAAGTATTCTAACCTTATCAATGTGTTTGCAGTTGTCGTTGTCATTTGAGAAGCAGTGTGAAACTGCTTTTAGAGATTGAGCTTTGGAAATGTACCCACAAAGCTGAGTTAAGAGCACCTATTTGGTTTCAGTTAAATTTGTTGAGAAGACAGAATAGGAAGAACGAGAGGAAGTAAATACGTGCTTGATACAATTCGATCATTTAATGACTTTTCTGCTATTGAAACACCTTGGTTGTTAAGACTTAAGTCAGTGGTAAGCAGGGACATTTACATTAATATGGTACCAATTACTATGACGTATAATGTGTTTATTTGTCTATTTAAAGGATCCCTATTAGCTGATGCCATAAGGTAAACTTCCTGGGGTCAACTCTTGGCATACAACCCAGATCACATACATCACATCCTCTAGTTGCATTCATTTAAATAACATAAAATTCATATATATAGATATAAAAAGCCAAACTTGCATTAATATTGAAAAAAAGCGCATTAATATACAGTTAAAAGACGCTCAACACTGTACATACATTTAGCTAGAATACTAAGCACGTTTACCATGAAGCCTGTCTATGTTTCAGAATGGGAAGTCAGTGTTGCAGCCATGAACGCACACAGCGCTGTTGCAGAAGGGCTGTGCTGTAACACATTGCAAAACGGCACCGACAACAGGCAGGATTGCACTCATGGGTGTGTTATTTCAGAAGGAAGCACACGCAACAAAACCTCCTGTTACATTGCAAAACCCCTCTGACGATTAACACAACAGGCTGTGCTCTTACGTTTGCTTTTCACTTAGCGAGACAAATGATAATGTTTGCTCTACAGTAGTCACGTAGCTCAACAAACAAGCTTTTGAACTCAAGTTTCGGGAGTTCCAAAACCAACACCATGACTGTATATTCAGCCTATACCACAGTCTTAATTGAGTGCTTTGTGAGAACGACTACTTGTGTTAAATAGTAGCTAAACTGAAACTGAAGCGCCCAAACCAAACTGGATTGTAACCCAGTTTAAGCCAATGTAACACGATCCCTGCAGTCGCACTCTGAGCCGTTTCTCTGAGCAAAGTTCAGGCCATTGTCTCAGAATGTGAAAAACCTCTTCAGCTTGAGATTTATGTCGCCCTGCAGCAACTGAGTCATGCTTCACGGAGCAAAACATTCTCAATCAGCAATAAATCTCCATGCACACATCAAGATATATAGAAATATGTTTTGCGTGCATGTTAGATTACAATGCATTCCTCACTTTAAATGCATTATAACTGTCCCATTTTATTAACAAGAAATGGCAGCTACCAAATGTTTTCTAAACTGATTTCTGTTACAAATCAGTCTCTCCTGCATTTGGACCTATGGGTTGGAGGAAGATGCAGCCACCCTGTTTGTGCGTACTTTGTGCTGCCATCTGCTGGGCTTTGATAAAATTAAATAGCAGCAGAGAGCCTCTTGCTCCCAGGAGTAGGTGTTCAGAAATAAAACACATCAAACCAGACAAACCTAAGCAGGCTGTTGTGTTGTCGTTGTTGTTTTCAGATAAAGGGAGTCCCTTCAGGTTTGCACACTGTGAGAAATTAGTCTGATGAATAAGTCTAAAGCATTTATCACTATAAGCCTTCAATGAGATTTTCTTGTAACAGTAAATCTAAGTGGTGATCTGCTTTTTAATCAGGATTATGCGTATTGCACGCCCCAAAGTGTAGTGAAAATATGAATTTAGATAATTTGTGTCCGTCTGTATCTCTGACTGAGAAAGACAAGGAAAGACATTGACTGTGCATGTATAGATTTTGCCGAATCGATTGGTTATCGCCGCAACAGATCAGTCGGAAGCATTTCACCATCTTGTCTGTTGAAGGCTTTCTTGGAATCTGCGGTCATGACCTGCAGTCTGCTGCCCTTGGAAAATTGGGTTTGCTGTGTCCTATTGGTAAACAGAGAAATGCTGCCTTCAGATGCTGTCGGAAATTTAGTCACTACCACTCAACCCCAATATATACAGTGAAGTGGTGAGAGATGGGAGAATGATCGTCGACACCAAAGTCTCCACATATACAACATTTCCCCATTAACACAATTTTTTAAGAAATATTTATTTAAATGTAGAATATAAACACCTGAAATATGTTTTTTTCCTCTTTTGCTGCACATTTTTCAAAAATAATAGTCTGATATCTAAGAATACCAGGAACAATGCAGTGACGTGCATGATATATGAATATACTAACGCTAGCTGAAGGCAAAGTCATGTCCTCGGTGGTGCGTATTGTGGGGCCTTTAAAGAGCCACTTGAAGGTTTTATTTTTTGCAGACTTTTACTTACTTACTGCATTTTTACTTAACATTGTCTGAAAATTACCGTCTCAAAGTGACCTGAGGATGCATTTAAATTCTGGAGGCACACACACGATAGATATAGAAGCATTTATTGCTAACTAGAATTTTAGATTCTCTATGTAAATTTGATTATTTTTTAGTAAAAAATAGAACTTAATAAAGACTTTTTTGACCAGATCTATCACAGGTGTCCTGTGTGTTGAAAAGTGGTTGGGACATAAGGACTTTAGATGAAAGGAATATTGTTAAAAATCTGTTTTTTAACATGTGCAATTACTGGCAATTGGGGGATAGCATGAGGCTGAGGATATATTATAGTCGTTGAAAAGTTGCATAATGGAGCATTAAATTCCATTCTATCTCATTTGTAAGGTAACATTTCTTGGCGCAAGCTATCTTAAGCACATTTTTGAATATTTTCTAATTTTAAAAAGTGATGGGGACAAAATTTGGTATTTCAATAAGTGTAAACGACACATATGAGTAGTAGATTAACAGCAATCTGGAAAAGGTGCTTAAACGCTTGAAAATACATGAGTACATGAATAATAACAATGATAACAGCATATAATACTGTTACCCATGCCTTTATAGATAAATATGTGTATATTCTAACTCCTATGAGGGCTTGGGAAGATGAGGGACTCCAAATCTCACTATTTTCCAAAATCTTGGCTTTGATCCTGACTATAACCTTATCATCCTAGTAAATGAATAAATGTTACTCTTATTTATACATTTATATATATGTATATGTATTTTATTATTTTATCAATGTATTGTGTTGTGTTTTGTTGGTGCTATTGACCTCTCACGAGATGTGTCCTTCATAAAGTTTGAATTGAATTGAATTGAATTGAATTTGTTAGAATGTAAAAAATAATGTTTTGCTTGCCATGTCTTCCATCTGAAGCCGCCCACTTCCTTTCCTCGGTGACATCAGGTGTGTAGGTGTTCGGGAAGTACGAGGGCTCCCTGAAGGCATCACCAGCCCACATAATGCTCCTCTTCAGCACTGGGAACAGCGGGCCAGCCTGCAGAGCTCTTCCGGAGGCGGATAATCCCCATCCCTTCTACACGAAGTCCTAATGCAATCAGGAAGGGACTGCCATAGCTCACCTCAAGGGAAACACGTTTTGGAGGCGAATCGCGAGTGACGACCCCCGAGAAGTCCAGTGAGAGGAGAGAGGGGCTCGGACGGGCAGAGAGATGGATGTCTGCGTCTCACATTGTCTTCATCGTGTGAACAGCAGAGTCTGATAAAAGCCGATCCTCCTCTGTATAATGTGACAGCTGCTGTCGCATTTTCACCCAGTTTGGAGAAAAGCTACTGAAGGAACAAAACCCCTGCTTTACATTTTCCTTTACACCGGCGCCATGGCGACCTGCAGTCTGGTTTTAACTTTCGTTATTGCGGCTCTTTGGCGGGTCAGCAGCGAACCACAAACTCTTCCTTCACCCGCGACGCAGTTCAATTCAACATCCTCATCCTCCTCCTCATCATCATCGTCCATCATCAGCGAGGATGGACTGACGAGTAATGTGACAGATGCCGCCGTGGGATCCCGGATTTCGTCTCTCATGACGCATCTTCCAACTCTGAAAAACATTGTTATTTTCATCTGCGTGCTAACAGCTGCTCTCATCACAGTCCTGGTCATCAAAGTGATCAGGTAAGACAGGTTGATGCTTCTCTGTATAGATTTTCTTTCTTTTTTTTTTTTTTCTTTTACTGTGTGTCTGTCATGATGCGTTTAAATGTCAGCAGTCTCTCCTGTCGGATGAATCGATTAGGAGCATGTGGTTGCCTGGAGGAGGTCTGGGCCTATTAATACTGCTCCTACAGGGAGTTGAGTGAGCAGCCTGCTTTTATCTAGTCTCATCTTATGTGTTTGTGACAATCAATCTTATTTAATTGATTATATGTACTGTGAAGTTTATCACCAGCATCTTTGCATTCATCCCAGAAGTCACATTTTACAGCAGGGCTGCAGTTCATGATGAATTTATTGCTGGATTGCAAATGTTTTTCGATTAGTCAGTGAATCATTTTGCCTGTAAAAGTGTGAAATTTGTCCACTGTGATGTCTTCATATTGGTCTACAATGACATGAACCTGGGAGAAAAAAAACAAAACAAAACAGGTGTCACCACACAATTATGGTCGTCCTTACAGAGCTGATTTGATCTTGGTAAAAACATTGGGCGGTCGTGACTCTACTTACAGCCAGTTTGAGCATTAATATGATTGCGAGAAAAAAAAGCTTTTTTTTTTTTTCACCAGTCTAATCCTCTCCATCTGGAGAATCTAAAAATGGCTTCACAGCTGATGTTGTGGTGTAGTCAGTCAGCCCTAAATAATTTGATTCTGTTTGCGGTGTCGTCTCATGTCTGGCACCGTTTTCCCCCTCCTCTCCCCACAGATCTGGCAGGAGGATCAGGAAAACACGTAAATATGACATCATAACGACACCTGCCGAGCGCGTGGAGATGGCCCCTCTTAATGAGGAGAACGATGAAGACGATGACTCAACCCTCTTTGATGTCAAATACAGGTTTGTTTCTTTTTTTTTGATCACTTCAGCAGTGGGAGGCGCGTGCAGCAGATGTTCACGGTGTCTCGAAGCCACATAAAACTTTTTCTTTTGTGAGAACAACTGTGGGCGCAGTCCCATTGGAAAAAGTTCTAGCACATATCAGAGGAGTTTCATGTATAACTCGTTAATGGTTACAGTGCAGATACTGACCACAGTGAAGCTTGATAAGTGTATTATGAACAATATGGCCTTTTATTGTGACAGAAATCTATCAGTATATGATGACGAGAATGTTAGTCTTTCTTGTAAGAGTTTGACTTTATCAAACAGATTTAAAGAAATGTTAAACCTTTTTAGTATTTTTGTACTTTAAAATGACCGGAATTTGGTACTCTTAATGTTTCTAACTTATCTTACTTACCGTTTAACCTTCATTTCCCTATAAGTAAATCACCTCGTGTCCGTTTAGACTATCTTATCTTTGCACGGAGGCACCAGCTAGCTTGTGCTTCTAAAGATGGTGTAACAGTCTCTTCCTTCAGTAAACATCTAATGTCTACCACTTAGAGGAGCAATATGTACAAATTGTCTACCAAATCTAAACTGAAAACCAATAGGGGGCAGCATATCACCAGAGTATACGCTAACTGCTGCTTACTGTTGCTGCCATGAGCTAGTAAGCTCAATTAGCCGTGCAGTTGGCGGCTCCGATTGGGACTGTTAGTGTGTACACCGCTAGCACCAGAACAGGCTGCGGCTAGCTGGTTAGCATGCTAACTTAAGCAGACATAGACATCATGATGTCAAAACTGTGATTTATCCACATACGGTCAATAATTTCAGTGACTTTTTGAGTGTTTTCAATGCATTCTCAATGAATTCTCACTTGGATATGAAGCAATCAGCAGAGTTCGTAAAAAGACTTGTTCACAACCATTCATCGAAACCAAAAATCTTGATATTACATATGTTATATAAGTGTTTAATTCTTAATAAAAAGTGAACACAATACACATTGATTGCTGTGGAAAGGAATTCTGCAAATGTACTTTTCGCAGTGTTAACAATTCAGCTGATAAAGGTTTGAGAGTCTTGGGTGACTTGAAAGTTGCTTGTAAAGTGCTGATATTTTACTCTTGAACAGCTGTATGAACACTTGAATGAGACGCAGCACAAAAGCACACAGACATAACAGGGATAACTATATGAAAGTATACATTGAAAATGGTATTTGAACTTCTTGCTCTGCTCGGAGAAAAACATTACTTTGAGCTCTGGCAGTGTTGACATTAGGTTTCACCCTTCCGTCCTTTCTATTGTTCTTTAACATGCGACTACTTCCTCAAAGGAAGGTATGACGCCCTGTTTACCTGACATTCCGGACTTCCAAGTTTGACAGTACTCCTCGGCGGGCTAATGTATTTCCTTGTTGCCATGTAGAAAGTAACACTGCATAAAATTCAATGAAGTAACCATGTTTTTTTCCCCTTTTTTTTCCAGATGAATTCCAGCATGGACATCAATATTTGAGAACTCCTGTTTTGCCCCACGAGACAACTCAAGTGATTTTCTGTATTTTTTATTTTTTGTTGTGTTGCCACGTCTGACCAAATCAGCAACTTCCCACGCTGCTTGTGCATGGCTTTTTTTTTTTATCCGCGTTTGAAGGACTGGAGCCGCATAGATATCATTGTTTGCCATTTTTACCGATCATGTGGCCCAAATAACCTGCCTGATTCTTCCTCCTTTTTAATCAGGATGCTTCATGCTGTGACCTTTCCTATGAAGTCATTCAGTAATCAGGCTGTTAGGGACTCGTTGTCTTCATAACAACTCATGTTTTGTTTTTTGTTTATTTTACACTTTCTGACCACTTTTGTTATCTACATTTTAGTTTTTACACTTGAGTGACAGCATGTTGGGCTGGGGAGTTCATCGTAGGAGGAGCGAACGCCTACACTGTCTATATTTAAATGCAGGATTAATCACTTTTTGTGATTTGAGTGAATATGTAATCTTTAAATAAATACTGGCTGGCCACTAGAGACCATCATCTAACGCATAAAATGTTAACAAGCATTGTGCAGAGAATACTTTATTCAGATGTAAAGATGTGCACAATCTGAAGGATCTATCTATGATATACAGTAATTGATATTTTTAAACTAAACTTTCATACCAAATATATTTCTATCTACTAACCACTTTATTGTGCATATATACTGAAGGCTTTCTGTCCTCATGTATGGAGTAAGCGTATATTTTTTTACCTCGTGTTGTTTTAGACAGTCCTGTTTTGCTGCTATCTCAGCTGAAAATTTTACGTTTTCAAAAGGTTCATATTGGTGAAAAGCTCAAAGGATAATTGTCAGGACGTATTTGTGAGGTGCTTGCGGAATATGTCCGTTGGCTCTGAATGTGAATGCTGTAATGTGTTGTGACTAGCTGTGTTCAATCATGTGACGACTGCATTTAATCAAGTAACGACTGAAGGATGTTTAAACGACAGGTTTAATGCTCGCAGTGATGTAGTTACAGTATTTGAAGGGTTCGACATGAACCCAGTGTCTTGTTTTCTAAATTAAATTACATTAAAAAAAAAGAGAGAAATTCTTCCTAAATAGTTGCTTCTCTATGCCACAGATTCTGTTAGAAAGAGATCAGTTACATAATTTATGCCCTTTCTCATTTAATATGATTTTGCATGGCCCTCAATTAATTCAATTTTGGTATTTTCAGAGCAGTCTTAGCGAGGAAAGAGACAAACCAGAACCAAACCGAAGCCCAGCGTATTGTTCGTTAACTAAAGTCATTACCGACTTTGACTTTTGATGGAAATGTTTTGACATACAAGTTTAAAAGGGGCCCAATATTAATGAGGTAATAATACAAACTAAAAAATATGAATAAATATGACTGAATAAACATCTGTTCTGTTTGAAACTGGAAAGGTGGCAGGGTCCGCCACATATAAACAAAGTACAGCAGTATAAAACTGTGTTGTCCTTTAAGGTCAGCTTATGAAAAAGAAGAGAGATTGTTTAGGCATAAAAGTCAGTCAATGAAGATCTTTCCCCTCTGATTTCTAACTTTCTTCCAAAACTCCTCTTGTGACTATTAGAGAGGGAGGGCCATTAGATCATGAGTCCCAACTTACTAATACAAAACATGACATTGTTTAATTTGTTATATCTTTAATTCAAACACAGAACAGTCAGATTTAAAATAAATGAGAGAAAAAGCAGACCATTTCAAACCTTCCTCGCCTCCGTCCTCACTCTAAATGTAAAATCAGAGTAACCTGACAACAATGCAGAGTAAACCTAGATTAGTTTTTTCTGCGCCAAATGCGAGTGTTGTAGGTGACCTTCTGTTTTAATCCAGACTGATATTTGATAGTGCACCGCCGCCTGCAGGTGCAGCTGTCTGCAAACGGCCTCCAGCCAACAGAAAAGGAAAAACGAAACGGCACGGTTCAATCTCGTACAACCTAGTCGACATTTTCTTTCCAGGAGAAAGAACATTGTGTATTTGTCTTTGTTATTGCCATTCACAGGGGGACTGGGTACATTTGTCGTTATTGTTAGATCTACAAGTGGTATGTGGGAGTGTTTGTGTGAATGCCTTGAATCCAACTTTCAGCCATGTTTTTAAATTGCCGGCTGCAGACGACGTGACCTCTGCTCATGTCTTTGTTTTGTCTTGTTTCACTGATTGTGCTGATCCATGTTTTTGTGCGCCTCTGCACAAGCGAGCATTTGACCCGTTGTACAGTTAACCTCTTTCATCCTGGCAACGTCTTCTGTTTTTTATCTTTAGTTGTGTGTGTGAAATTGTGGAAAAAAGCCTGCTCATTTACAGACGCCAGTGCTGGACTTTTATTAGATTTCACCGAATCATCTGCTGCAGAAACGTTCCTCTTGTAAAAATGAATCAAAGTCATTGTGGTAGCTATTCGGGGACTCGTTAATCACACCCCCCCTCCTCCCGTCCCACATTTAAACCAGAAAAAAGTTCAATGTTCACACTGTTTTTGAAAGTTTATTGAAAACAAGTCCCCGCTTGGTTTTTGTTTTTTTGTACACAGAGATGTTATGTGTACCCACAGCTGTTTCCTCAGTTTCCATGTTCTTTGAAAAACACTACTGAAATAAAATTGCTTCCTTTGAAGTGTTAACTCATTTTAAGGGAGAGGCTGGAAGTGTTGTTTTTTTCCATTCTGGTCTTTTGTGTGTCATTCTTTTTGCCACAGGAAAGTACATTCACTTTGTCATAGCCGCACAATTTAAGTGTCCTCAAGTCATTCTGAATATTCTTAAGTACAAAGAGATTGAAATGCGCTCAAGTGGAATGTATCAAGACGAGACGAACATGCAAAAAAGCTAACATGTTAGCGTACAGTATACATGACAAAAGAAAAAAAACTACACAGCACAATCCCCACAGAAGCTACATGTCGGTAGAAAAGTTATCTAAACTGAGGCGAATTCCAGATTCTGGGTTAATTAACGTAATTGTGTTGGTCACAGAATGTTGCTATTTTTGCCAAACGCAGACGAGCCCCAACAAATAAAACCTTTCACTGCCTCAGACTGCTGACGTCACTGGTGCAACTTTCATGTTTATTCTTAACAGGCAGCGTAGTGCTACACGCAAGTCAACAGGCACATTCTGTCAAAACATCACTTTAATGGACGAATGAGTGGAAGCACATGAGAGGTCGCTTGTTTAGCCGCAGAAGCCTCTTTGAATATTTCAAATACTTCGGTCAATTTGTTTGCAGAGGAATACACAAAACTGTTTGACTGAACGGCCAGAATCAAGTTAAAAAACACCAAACTAAAAAAAAAAACTCTTCGGCTTCAAGATTTTCACTGAGTTGGAGCTTGGCAGTACAAAAGATATAATCCAGACTATCACTGAAGGTGCACTGCGTAGTTCCTGGGAACAAACTTTAATCGGAAGAGAAGAATCTTAACCGATTGAATTTCCACGCTTAGATAAACCGAATAATCAAACTCTCTGCTATGATGACTGAATAAACCGAATAAACAAACTGATAACACAATTTCATACTGCTTTACTTTGTTTGCTTTACCTTTCAAAACTTCAAACTGTGTTCTGGGGACCTGATTTTCCTCTGAGATCAGCTTGTTTATTCAGTAATGGAAATACAAAATACTTCCGAGTGTGTATTATTGCCTCATTTTCCGAGTTTCTAAATGTATTTTCTAAAACTACATAGTGCACCTTTAAGCTGATGTTTCGGTTTGAATCGGTTGTTGGTTGGTTGAAAAAAAGCAATATAATGAGAATCTTCTTTGACAAAACTCCAGTAAAGTCAGTTATTTTTTTATTTTACACACTTTCTAAGTATTGTAGTTTATCCACACTCAAGAAATGATTTGCCTTAAACGTTGACTGCCAGTATTTTAATTACATATTATACATTTTCCATCTAATTGTAGTACATAAGTTCAAATGTAATTTGACATTCAGAGATCATTTTTTCTATAACAGTGTGTCAATGTGAACAAATTAAACAACTTAGTCTTCACGTGTTTATTATTGGTATAAGTATCATACACAATGTTGTTATTCTGTCTCCACTGATCAATCACACGTCTGCTTCTTTAACTTAAATATTGACTGAACATGACAGAAAACCCTTGCCGTGTCATTTGACATTGAAGATTTAATGTAGATCAAAGTACTTCATCGTTTGTGGCAAATCATTTTTTTTCAGAAGTGAGACTCACTTTTCAAACAATCGTGTAATGTTTAATTTTCCTCATCCCGTGAGGGAAAAACTCGGATAAACCCTGAACATTTTTACGTCTTGGCATGTAAGAGGTCCAATTTTTTTTAAATGCATTGTTTATTATAGGCACAAAACACTGGCAGCTTCGATCAAATCTATAAATATCTGCATCAACCTACACGAGTACATAAAGGCAACAAAGTCATCCGCTTCGGTACAATCGAAGATGTTGTCAACGGTGACGAGGAATTAATTTAAAGCACATTAGGGAGGGGGGCTCATTTCTCACAGAGCTTGTAAGAATATCACCGATACATTCAGTAAACATTAAGAAGCTTCTATCTACTGCTACGTAACCACAGTCTGTGCAGAAAACAGGGCTGGTGCTCTTTGAGTCAGCAGAGTGAGTTTACTGTCGGCGGAGTCAGTGTAAACATTCGTATGTGAACAGCTGGTACGCTCCTTCTTTATCTTCACTGAGGCTGGGTACAGTTCAACAGTGCTTCCACTCAAGGTGACCTAACCTCATCACGTGGCAGTTCTTAGTGAATTTTTGCTTGTGAATCACCTGTTGTTGTGAACAGCAGTGATGGTGCTTTATAAAGGAGCTACAAAAGCATAAAACGTTCGCTATCGGAAGGGAAATGTGTTATCGCAGGTCGAGCATCGCACCAAAAACCTCCCAATCAAAACGATCGTGTTAAAAACTCATTTGAGCAGCTGACCTACATTTTCTTTCATCACCCTTCTCCCTGATTATTAAGTGCTTCCATCTTGTGGCCCAAACAGTGACTCACAGCAGCCATTAATTCAGCAGCTCTTCATGCTTCGACATGCTGGGTAAATTAAAACGACATTAACGGAGCCCTTTGGTGCCGTGAGGTGGGGAATATTAATTTATGTCTTCTCATTAATTGAAAATAAAAACAAATATGTGTTCTGAATGCTCCATTTATAAACCATACTGGAGACACCGGCGGAGTGTGAGAGCTTAAAGTCAGCTCTTCGAGTAGAAACAGGGGGCCAACAGATGGACGTGACAGGATCTAGATGAGTCTCCCTATTTGCTTTTTAAGGTTGCCGTAGAAATCTCGTTAAAAGTTAAAACACACCAGTGGAACGAGTCGCTAAAAGAGCCCGAAATATAAAAAAAAAAAAACGTTCATTCCAATCAGTGAAAATAAGTTAATTCAAGTTTCATTAAAAGAGTAACATGAAAAACTGTCCGTGCAGAGTCTGCTCAGTGGTTTCCATGGAGATCACTCCTCCAGCTCGGGCTATTTGCTCTGGAGCTCCGTCTGCGGTCTCCTCTCGGCATCGCAGGTCCCGGTGTGGAGCCGGAGCGCCCCCTGTCTGTGCAATGTGCTCAGGGTCCTGAACTCCAGAGGCATGGTGTGAGGACTGGAGCTGGACGTGTACTCGTACTTCAGAGTGTCGTAGTAGTGGTACTTGACCGGTTTGCCGTGCAGGTCGAGCGGGAAGGGCCAGAAGCCGTAAAGGTGGATCTCCTCGCAGAAGCGGGTGGCCATCGTGTACATGAGGAGGCCGGTGGTCGGGCGCTTGATGTGGACATTGTTGGTCAGCCAATACCTGTTGAATAAAGACACACGTGTTGTGTGATGAGCTGCATTAGGAGACACGGTTACTGTCTCCTGAACTAGAAATACAGCTACAGGCAGAATCTGTTCAATGTCTCTGGGTCTGTCTTTTTTATAATCTCCTTCGCTAAGACCATTCTCCCACTGGGTTTTTGATATTAAGCCGGATATACAGCCTGCTGGGGCGCACAGAGAGAAGCTGAATCCTAAAACAGTCACACAAGTAGAAATGTACAGCACGCCAGACATGTTTACTCTGTTGTGGACCACCAAATTGCACCTTAAGAGCCCTCCACTCACAGAAAATCAATGAGTGACCATTTTGTTTTCTGCCTCTTCTTCTTCTTGCTCGGTGGATGAACAGCGAAAAAACCCACCCCTCTTAACAAGCCATTTAGTGTTGAAGTCTGAAAATCTGTTTCTTTAACTAAATCTGAGGCCGCTGGTCAATTAACTTATAGTCCATTTTGACAGGAAAACAATAGTCAAAGTCAAACACACTAAGCGCTCTCTGGTTCCAGCTCCTCTGATATGAAGCTGTGCTGCTCCTCTTTGTTTTCATATAATTGAAAAACGATATATTTGTGTTTTGCCCCGTTTACTGGACATAATAAGCAATCTTGAGATGCCACTTCAGGCTCGAGAAAATAGCATTTTTCCACCATTCTCTGACATTTCTTTCTTCTTGCAGCCCCAATTGTTAGGACAGTAAAAACAAGATAATCCCACACATTTCCAATTCAAAAACCAACTGGCTCACACATCTTGAGTTAAGTGCCATTCTCTTGATACCAACGCTGCCATCTGCAACGGGGAGACAAAGATTTTCTGTTCTGTCCGGTGTTCGAACAGAGACACTTCTGATGTAATGGAAACTAAACTGTGAAAAGTGGATTCATCTCAGCAAACTGTCAGAACGTTTCCTGTACCTCTCTTATCTTTCTTACCCCCTTTGCAGCCTGAATGTCAGATTAAATTACCTTTTGTGCGTTCGATGAGCACATACTGCATGTTCTTTTGCTGCAGCGGGCTTTTAACAAAACAGTGGCGGCCCCCCTCTGCACAATAGCATTCTTCAACTTCAGGTGACCTACGAGCTGCTATGACATTGAGATACCACATGCTGCCCCCCCCCCAGGAGCAGCTGATCAGATGTTCATTTGCTCTTACTTCATTTTCCTTTCCAGTCACTCGCCCATTACTCCAGCCCGGAGGCTACCGTCGCCTCCTGCGGCTGTGCACTCTGCGGTTAGTGTGGAAGGTCGCGTTGAGATGCAGAGGATGTACTATTTAAAGCTGTTCATGTGCCATGAAGGGCAAACAGCGGGCAAGGTTTACAGTCCGACTCAACACTCCAGCAGGTGATAAGCATTTTAATAAGCAGAGGAGCTGGTCTAATTATCAGTGAAACGGTCTGATGTGGAGTATGAGTATGAGCTTTGTCCTCTGCTGCACCTGACGGGGGATTTTAAGATTCAGCCTTTACTGAGAAAAAGAGAAGTTCATTTATCAGACAACACTATAGAGAAAACAGGGGCACGTGGTTCTCATCCAACTAGATTTCAGGCTAATTATTTTCTCTTGTAAAACGCTGATCTTACAGACTGTGAACTGCACGGCTCGGTTCTACCCCTCTGCAATACCGAGTGTTAGTTGGGGCATACAAAATGACATTTTTGGTCACTGACCAGCGGTGGCTGTTAGGCTTTGAACAATGCAGGAAAGACCCGGAGCAGAGTCTGGTTGTGATGAGAGAGAGGCAACGGCAGCACAAAAATTTGCAGAGAAGGATTTTATAAAAGCCTGAAGGCAGCAGAGGCTGTATTTGACAAAAAGCAAAAAAAGACACTCAACTGGCTCTAAAATCACCACCTTGGTGCAACAGCTATTGAAAGAGACTCTCCTTCTATCACTGTGGTGTTGACATTTGTGTGTTTTGAGTGAAACGTCTCTCCAACTACTGGACAGATTGTAATGATAGTTGGTACAGACGTCCCTGTTGGAATGAATTCAGGGCAAACATTTTAATTTGTCCAGTACTTCAGTTTACGA
The DNA here is from genome assembly GCA_900302685.1 of Spondyliosoma cantharus. Classification (NCBI taxonomy): domain Eukaryota; kingdom Metazoa; phylum Chordata; class Actinopteri; order Spariformes; family Sparidae; genus Spondyliosoma; species Spondyliosoma cantharus. Next base: position 42,235 of record OMLP01028218.1, read on the forward strand.
GCAAATACCTGCAAAAGTAAGAATATTCCCACCAGCATCAGCTGTAACCTGCGGTTATTAACACTAAACTTAAAATGGCGATTATGGTAAACATACTCGAAAACATAACGTAAATATAGGTGCCGTTTCTCCGGCGACTGGACTTGTTTCAGTTTCTAGAAGACGTGTCACTTCTCATCCAAAAGGCGTTTTAACTAACTGGAGGGGAGTTGCAGGCTTTTAAACTCTGTGTGGGAGTGTCCTTACAGAGTCGTTAAGGACACGACTCTGAGTTACAGAGTCGTTAGAGCCACTTGTTGGTCGTTGATCCAACCGGCCTTCATGTGGCTAGGTTCAACTAGCCCTAGTAACCCACATGAAGACTCAGAGCTCATGCAGATGCCGTTATAACGTTATGCTGCCATGTTTCTGGTTAGAGAATCCGACGAATCCTTATCATTTCACCACTTGCCAATTGATCAGCGACTGAAAAGCCTTGAGGGACATCGGGCCATATTTCAAGATAGAACGTATTTGACAACCCATTAGCTAACGTTAGCATTCAAGTCGTTCCTAGCGAAAATAAATGTGTGATTCCATCCCGTGCGTTTCACCTTCAGGGTTAAATACATGTGTTCAAGATGTGTGTTGAATAATTTACGCCTTTCACATCGTATAATTTCAGTTATACCATTTCATACCACTGGCCCAGCTTGTAGTCTAATGCCTCACTGTTTTTATAGAGCAGCTTCAGTACAGCCTCATGTGAGCACGGTTACACTGTGGGTTAAACAAAGTGTGGTAGCTATTCGGCTTTAGAGGTGTTGTGAGGTACATTTTCGAACTTTGAACACAGCGCGGCTAGCTTTGAACGCCTTTTTTCAGAAGCTAATTGCCTCTTGATTGACACACTGGGCAGTAGCATTGATCTTCTCGTCTCATTCTCTGCAAGGAAGCAAAGACGCTACATTTCCGAAAATGTTTGAGCATTTGTTTAAGAGAGACAGAGACAGCTCAGAGAGATCCTCGCACACAAATCAAAAGAGAAAATGGACTGATAAAACAGACCGAATCAAACAAACGAAGACGGATTGGGACTTAATCGAGACAGATTTGGTGAGACGACTGGAAGGTGCACCCTGACTCGAGCGAGATCAGAGTCGCGTTCTCGCTCTGACTGGTGATCAGCTTTAATGCTCTGTGTAAAAATAGCCACCTGGGCTGTAGATTAGAGTTTGCCAGCCCCTTGATTATGCTGCTCACAGGTGTTCTCATGAGAGACGGCACAGCAGGAACGGCTGCATCTTACCCTCTGACAGCGTGGAGAAGCCGCAGTGAGGGGAAGGCGGTGCGTACGTTCACAGTGTGCAGCAGGATGAGGCGGAGGGCCCATTCCACACGCTCCTCTCCCCCCTTGGCCATGAAGGCTGGGATCCACAGCACACTACCGCTGAGGCTTTGAAGACGCTGCAAGAATCGATTCCTCCACTCTTCATTTACCAGGTCCTGGAAGGCCCGCTGTACCACCGAAGGGTTCATGGTCACCAAGTTGGTCCGCCAGCCCACGTCGCGATAGAAGTCCTCCACTGGTGCCAGGTTACACCTTAGGGTAAACAGGCACAGGTCGATCAATTTCATATAGACACATATCATTTAACTACCCGTTTCTTTGTGTTATGTTCTGAACTTCTCCCTCAAAGGTTTTTTCCCCTATCTGAATCGAGGGTCAAAGGACAAAGGGTGTCATATGCTAAAGTCCCTTGTGATTTTAAGTGCTGTATCGTAGGCAACTGGACTTGTTTCAGTTTCTTAAGGACATTTGACATCCTCATCCAAGAGGTGAAACGTCTCCAAGAAACTGAAACAAGTCCAGTTGCCTACGATACAGCACTTGGATGTCATATCCATGACCTGGATGACTGAGAACCTTCATCAACCGTGTGATATTTGGTGATATTAACAAAATTTAATCCAGTGTTTCGGGTTTTACATGAATAGTTCTTTGGAGGGGTCCATCACATAGTTAACACTCCTGATTCTCCCACAAGTTTTCTTCTCCCTTTTTTAGATTTAGTGACTAATAAAGCGATGACATCTCCCACATCCCTTCTCACTTTTTTCTTTTTAAACACACTGAGGTAGGCAGAACCCGAAATACCTCTGCACGTAGTGGGCTGTTGTCAAGAATTAATTTAAAAAAATCTGACAGGAAACCTTGTGAGTGCTCGGCCTATTAGTTACTTAATATCGTTGTTGGCAGCACCCAATGTAGACTCAGTGTGATGTCACCCATTAGTTTTAAAGCTTCAAGTCTCCCCACTTTGTTTGGGGTTTTTCGGAGCTCGTAGCGACCGTATGTGAGTGAGACAGTGGAGCTGGGGAGCAAACGCACGGAGAGCAAGTTACGGACCACCGTGGGACCATATTTCAGATAAAACATGTGTGGTAGTGAGTGTAGAAAGACAAATAATGTTTTGATCCCGCTTTAATTGGACCATGAATTACAAACATGATGTTTACAAGATATTTTTTCGACTTAAGAAAGTCGCAGTTTGTCATAAAACCTCGTAAAAAGGCCTGTAACTGAAATGCTGGTCCTGCACATTACCAGCTCGCTGAACTGACGAACTTCCCTTTCAAATAACTACTTTGTCAATATGGCTAGATTTATTATGCCTTTCACTTTTGTTAATACTTTTTCCGTGCCGAGGCAGCGACCATGTGGTCGACGGTGTAGTTCACTGAGCGAATTTAAACACAAAACTAGATGATTTTTCATATCTTTACGACAAACAGCAACTTGGAATATCGTCTTTTTAAGTCACAAACATCATGTGTGTCATTTATGGCACACTTGACTGTACATACGGTCCCATGAGGTAAACCGGAATTATTGCTTCGATTGACGGAAATCACAAGGTAGCCACACACCTAAAGCGATCCCTGCTTTATCGTCTATTTCATGTGAAATGAGACCATAACATCCAAAATTAACATCATGCTGTGTTGCAGAATACTTAAAACCAGCGATTGAGACCATGGACTCTTTGGGATACTGTTAACTGAGGTGATAAATCAAGTGAGAAGTAGAGCCATTTTCTCATAAGCTTACATACAATCAGACTTATTTTTGCAACCGGTGGATTTGCCCCCTGCTGGCCATTAGAAAGAATGCACTGACAATTGATACCAATCTTTCATCTCCTCATTATCCTCACGTCCTTAAATGTTCACAACAGACAACTAGTTTTTCAAATATCTGTACTAAATTTCGTAACTTTCAGTGGCACCGATAACTGGACTATATTCCACCGAGCGCTGAAACTGTTCTGGCAGCTCTTGTTGGCCCGACACTTTTACTCAGACACTTTGCATTTTTTTGTTTTTCTTTCTCGAATTCAACACCCATCTGTCCGTGTCCTCAAGCAGAAATGTTCTAGCAGGAGTGAAATAAAGCAGAAATACAATGGAAGTTCTGGCATTCTTGTTCATCAATGTTACCCCTGGCCTCTAAATAAATGCCAGAAAGGCAGTACTTATCTTCATGGTGACGCATCTCTGGCCTCTAAACAATGTGGCAGGGAGAGAAACACAGGACAGGTTTTTTTTTGTAATAAACACACACACACACACGATGTTGCTGCAAAACATCAACTTGTCAGATAATCCGATGTTTGTTTTTAACGGTTTGAAGCAGCACAATAAATCCTAATTCTTCATTTTATCTGAAAAAGTGTGAATCTGACAGACATCTGTCACTGAACAGAGCTCAGCGGTTGCTGTCAACACTACGACAGCTCCGTCTTATTATCATACCACTGAGCTGAAATCATCTGATAACAGTACCCCAAACACTGTCAACCTACTTGGTGGAAACAAGAGTGTAGGGCAGAGATCTATATTTAGCTGAGACATTATCTCCCTATCTGATACGTAGAATACCCGAGCAAATTCCTCAGCTTCTCAAAATGCCACATTCCCCGTTGTCTGCCTTCAGCCAGCCATTTACCAGCCCTCGCCTTGGCGTTATTATCATGCTGCCGGAGTCTAGAATCCATGACCTCTTCTTCCTCATCAGCAATTACGTCGCAGCACTCAGAAAAGGACAAGACACACACACACACACACGCACAAATAAGGATCAACTTCAGGATGAAAGGAAAAAAGGGACATACACGGATTCTGAGGCCCCATTCAGCTATCGATCAATCAGCTCGATGAGGTGCCGCCACAGACAGCTGCTTCCTGCTCCATTTATACAACAACATTAACGCCATTGATTTATGAGAGGATGTTTCTCGCGGTGGATCCTCAGCATTTAGTGCACGTTTGCTCAGATTGCTCCTCGCTGTTCACAGCATCCCAACAAGAATATGTTTTTTTGTTTTTTTTTGCATTATAATATGACCCCAGCCAGATTTTATGATTTATTTTCCCTCCAACAACGAGTATGAATAGTGATAAATAACCCGCTCGGTGACTCCCCAACACCCAAACACAAAACAGAGCCGGCCCGATGGCGCCGCGAACACAATCCTCCTGTAAATGAGAGCGGGGCCCCCCGAGAGAGCCGCCGTTTTCTCAGACGAGCGCAGCGTGTTTTCTGTCGAATGTGGGGAAAAAAAAAGCTTTTCAAAATGTCAATTTAATGTATGATCATGCGTTTAATTGCTCGCAGTCTGCCGGCTCGTTCCCAACTTCAAAATCGGTGGGAAAAAAAGCTTTGACGGCTTTTTCAAACGTGCAATTAATACATTTCCAGCTGTGTGAGCGCTGCCTCTGAACCTGAATTAAAAAACTGAGAGCTGGGAGAAAAGAGAAAGAATTGCACTCTTAGTAAAGTGAGATAAACCTAAAACTGAAACTAATGTGCTAATCCATTTCAATAACGGTCCACTTTAACTCGCATTATGTTTCATAATTTATTTCAAGTGGAAGGCTTCCGGCGCTGTAATCACTTCCGTGTGCCAAAAAAAAAAATACCTGATAACAAAGTCGTGGGAGTCGATCTCGGGTCCACAGCTGCTGTTCAGCAGGATCCCGGAGTTTCCCACAATGGCACAGCGCCTGTGGTGTTGGTTCTTCATGGGGGATACAGTTGGCAGCAGACGGTAGAGATTCTCAGAGATGTTGGTGGTGCTGTGCCGATCAAACACATAGTGGATGATATCTCCCGGCTTCAGCGTGCCCTTCAGGATAGAGATGTCTCTCTCCGGATCAAGAAATCTGAGAATATTCTTCCTGCAGAAAAAGAAAACGCACATAGTTACAGTTATAAAAGACTCTGCCCGGTCTGGTGTGAAGATATCGAGCGGAATGTGGAGAGCGGTGAGTCTTGCCTGATGAGGTTGGAGAGGGTCTTGTTGAAGGTCCAGCTGTTCGAGGAGAGCTTGGCAGTGTTTTTGTAGCTCGGACCGAGGCGTTTTATTCCTTTGCTCGTTCTTGTCGAAGCGGTTGGATCGGCGTGAGCTGCAGCCTTTCTAAATGGGGAGGAAGAAGAGGCCTTATTTTTGTGGAGTTTCTTCGATCTGAGTCAGGGGTCTGAGAATAGAAGGTGTCATATATTGTTAAGATCCGAGTCTAATTTGTGCTTTGGTGTTAGATGGTTTGGTTTTGGTGGTAGTAACAAAAGATTGACTATTTTTATGCCCCTGTTATTCCATTGTAGAGCCCAACTGATACAGTTTTTTTGCGGGGGCCAATGCCAATATTAGGTAGTAAACAATTTCCAGTATTGATATATTGGCTGATGTTCTTTTATACACAGAATATAAACATTATCACACATTTTTGCAGTGATCCCTAGAATGGGGGGGTTCAACTACTTAGGCATAGGCATATACCACGGGCCAGATCATTTACAATTTAGTGATTATGAACTACCACAAACATATTTTTCTACATTATGCTTTATAAAAAAATATATATACATATTATACATATCGAAA
>OMLP01028219.1:8294-19464 GCA_900302685.1 Spondyliosoma cantharus
AAGGTACACAGAAAATCAGTTAGGGAAACAGTTTACCAAGAAATAACAAAAGAAAAGTCAGGTGAAGTTTCTGAGTCCACAAAAGATTTCTGGAGCTTTACCGAAAAACAGCTTTGCAAAATTATCCTAAACAGCCAAAGTAACAAGAAAACATCTGTATGAAATCATATAATGGCTCCATACAGCTCAAACAGCATAAGCCCAGTCTCCAGAAGCATTGTGATATCAAATTAAAAAAAGCATTATTTACAGCCTCGACGCACAGTCAAGCTTGTACACCCACTTCAGACCGGGTGTGCACACAATGCTTTTAGTTTAGGAGCAACAATGACGACTTCAGCTTTCAGAACCGTGTAAATTACATCTTTTCAAATTGATTTGGTTGTTTCCAGGCTTTTGGAGACTTGGATACGCCTGATGAGCTGCTTGAAGTCATCTTATGTTCATTTTTAAGCTTAATTTACCTTCTAAAACAAGTTCCTGGCTACTTCAGCTGTTTAGGAGAATGCTGCAATGCGGTTTTGCTGTGAAGCTTCAGAAATGTTTAGTGGACTATGAAACCTAACCTGACTTTCTATTGCCATGGGGGCGGGTGGGAAAATGGTGATTTTCCTTTATCAGTGAACTTATCCTTTAATTCTATGAAATTTAAGAGGGAACATATCTTCATTCGTGCATTTTTACTTGAATGCATGTAAAAGGTTGCATTTCGGTTCACATTGCTACATTGCTGATTTCACAGTTCCCAGTTTTCATGTTTAAGTCATATATTTTTCAAAAGACATACTTTTCAGCTGAAGACTAGAAATCTAGTGGTCAACTTACAACGGCTCCCTCCAGGACATTGCAGTGCAGTTTAGTGTTGACTTCAGTAATGATTATTCAGAATGGTGTGAGTATTGTCTCAAACTTCTATAATTCAAATCACTACGCTGCATTATTAATTTTCACTCATCTGTCTTTGGTGAATCAAAGAAAATGCAGTGACTTTACCTGTGTGAGTTTAGTCCAGATCAGGCCTTGCTCGGTTTTCGAAATAAACTATTTAGACTCATATTTCGTCTTCAGTGCTGGTACGATATTTCCATTCTGTTTTGCAGGTTTCAAAGAGAATAATCTTTGACAAATCTAAAAACAGTTGCTGCAAGTTACCTTATTTCTTTAGGGAATATTATTTTTATTATTTGATTATTTTTAGCTCCTATAAAGCAAGTGACCTAACCCTAACTCACAGGAACTAGTTTAGTTTAGTTTTCGACTCTGGTGATGTTCTTGACTGACAGACTGAAGTCCAGACCAGGTTGGAGCTCCTGGATTATGCTGTAGAGCTGAAAGACACAAATAATTTCATCATATTCAGGTCAGTGTCCGCTAACTATCCCTTTGTGGACTCCGCACATCACATCAGAGAGCACAATTTGAAAAGAAGGTGAACAAGGCCAGGAATTAAGTTTGTTACCCGATTCAGGACTGGAGCTAATGTCGTTTCATTTTGCTCCTGAGAGGACTGAACCGCTGCCTGAAGGATTACTATAACTGTGGAAAAGAAATTCAAGATCATTGAAGCCGTGTTAGACTTCAATATGAATTATATTCTGCGCAATTTAAACTCACTTACCATTGTCTGTTGGCTCAGATGTTGGTGGGACTGATGTAGCCTGGATTGGTTGTGTAGAGGGACTAGGTAACGTGTCTGTGATAGCAAAGGAGGGAAAGGACGCTGGGGAAACATCAAATTGAATTACACATCTACAAAATCTCCTTTAAACCTTGACAAACCATTCTGCCTGTACTCACTTGTCTGTGCAGCACACAAGGCCAAACATCCAGCAAGCAGGATCAGCAACAGCATGTCGACGCTTTATTTAAAAAAAACAACAACAACAGTAAAATCTGTGTTGAGAAAGTGTTCCCTCTGTTCCCTCAGAGCCTCTGGCTACTTTTACTCTATACCGGGAAACAACACCAATACTCAGAGGGTGTGGCAAAAAACAAGTGGCTGAGCCTGAGTCACTCAGGCAGGTTAAAAAAAATGATACAGCCTGTTAAAGTGTAAATAAACTGTTGCAGCAACTTCTGATGTGTGCAAACACCAACTCTGTGATTTGTTTTATTGAGATTTCTTGGAGTCTGTTACATTTTGAAGCAAACACACAGTAAAAACAAGAAAGCAAGGATCATAATTCTTTTTGTTTTAAATAAAAGAAAAAAGTTCAATCTGAATCGTTTTTCTTTCTAATTTATTGGTGCAGTATGTAAACATTTTATTTGAAAAAAAAAATCAAAAATTATTATTATTATTATTATTATTAGCAGAATGTGAATAAATAGTAGTTTTGACGCTATGTATGGCGTTGCAGAGACATCTACGGAAGTTAGCATGCTAACCAGCTAACTATGACACATTTCAATCCAAAGCTTCTGTGATAGGGGCGTCAACACTAACACTCTCCTTAGCTGCACAGCTAAATGAGCTAACTAGCTAAGGGCACAGTTAGCAGCAGTAAGCAGTTTCTTTGGTGATATGCTGCCCCTTTTTAGTTTTGAGTATGAATTTGACAGGTGGCCATTTCTTACATATTGCACCTTGAAGCCTGTCAACCACATCCAGTGTCTCTGGTGATCGTCAAGTCTTTCTTTCGGCCACAATCGATTTACATGAATAAATATAATAACCACAAACACACAAAGATTACAAATAACAAATTTAAGAATAATATTAACAATAATTGACTTTTTTAAGTTTCAAAATACTGAATGACAACACACACCAACTATCCTGATCTAACTACAAGTAACTCTTTTTCTTTCTGGTGAGGCGTTAAATTGTTCTTTATCCACGGTAAATAACAAACAATCAGCCATCAGTCAGGAGGAGCAGCATGCTACGGGTTCTTTGACTTCTTCCTGCGGCTGCTGCTGCTGCTCTCACAGCTGGAGCGACTGGAGGTGGTGGGAGGAGGCGAGGTCACCAACAGGTCCAAGCTCAGTTCCACACTCTTCAGTACGGGGGATTGAAATGCAGAGGTCCTGGGGCTGCTGCTGGCAGAGGACGCAGGAGGCCTTTCAAGACAGAGACAAAACAACACCATGAAGTACAAAGGAAGAGCAGCATACCAAAGCCTCCTGTCAGAGTACACAGGAGCTTGAATGGAGCTGAACTAGAGCATCTTTTAACATTTATTCATACAGGTAAAGACAAGTGAACACCTGATGAAAGAGTAGTATCACTTTCATCATGCACTGTATTATGCTCAGAAGTTCATCTGATAACGAGCCCTCGTTACTTCTCCAACCTCGACTACTGACCTCAGAGAGGTGGAGCTGCGGGCCGAGTTTGTCTTGGAGCTTCGATAGCTGGTGGGAGTGGAAGACGGAGACGGAAGAGACAGATTGGCCTGAGACAAAAAGCAGAGAAAACACGGAGGTTCATATTTTTACTTAAATTCCCTAAATGACTCCAAAAATGACAGTAAATCACAGCTTTATTAAAATGCATTGTTTCTTGTTTAATACCTGCAGGAAGTACTTCTCCAGCACTGGTCTGAGGTCAGGGTTGTCCTCCATGGCCTCGTTCAGCATCTTGTCGACACTCTTGTTGAATCCTTTCAGCTCCCTCAGCTTTATGTCCTTCTCCTCAAAAGTCTCAGTCTCTGTGTTTTTTGCTTCACGGACCTCTTGGGTCAGCTTGGAGTACTAACAGGCAGCAGGACAATACAGCATTTAATTTACAATTATGTTAACTGCTAATTAATGTTTGTATTTCAGGGTGTTTGCATTTTTTCATGTATTACTCATTCCCAGTGCATATTGTACACAGTGTATTTTACATTACAAATGATCTTACTGTAGTAATGATGACCGATGTTACATTTGTTTTGAAATAGAGGTGCATGCCGACATCAAACCTGCTTTGTGGTTCTGTGAATCTTCTCCTGCTGAGAAGCGATTTCTTTGTTCAGTTCACTGACGAGTGCCCGTTTGTGCTCTATCTTCTCTTTCTCCACCTGCTCCTCATGCAGCAGACTCTCCCAGGTATTGTTCATGTACTGGAAAGGAAGAGAGCCACACAAGCATAGAGGTGCGCACGTACATTCACACAAGGTCAATTTCACCAGATGACTCAGATAGATAGAGTTGTTGAGCGAGTTGACAAACAATCTAATACTCTCGCAGGGACACAACTAAATAATACAACGAGGCCGCGTGATACTGATGAGATGAGAGAGAAAATGAGGAATGATAGAGAGTGTATTAGCAAACAAGATAGTGAAAATGATGACTACATATTAAATGAGGAGTATGCAGTCTATTGATATGTGGTGCAGTATTAAAGGGTAATTCCCTCTGAGTTCAGCATGTAATCTGAATCAGATTACATGCTGCTTCCTTTTTGCACTACTTTTTATCACTTAAAGATAGCCCTTAAAAACAAAAGAACACTTGATGACTTGCTTCTCGTTTTTATCTGATTTAATTTTAAAATAACCAATCTTAGCTAACTTTCGGTAGCACAACTTTTTTGTAATTCAAATTTAGTCTAACTATGATGTAAGTGTTTTCTTAAGGGAAACACAGATGTTATTACACAGTTATTGCTAAATATTTTCAACCAGTAACTACAGTGTAATTGTTACGTCACTAATTCAACCAACTGATAAAGCTAGCATTTGTTTGCTAGCATATCCCATTCAGATACTTGATTAAAGTGATGTTTAATAATGACAAATATTGTGAACTGTTTTTTGTGTTTTTAAGTGACATTTCCCAAAAATGACACAATATAACTAAAAATACAAAACATTATGCTAACAATGCTAAACTGCATGAATAGTAGTAACTATGAAACACACGTACATTTCTTCCCTTACACATATATTAATAAAATAAATCCATTATCAGTTTGCATTAACTTTGAAACACTATGTTTTTTTATCTGATTAAACTGTTACTATGGAAGCTACTTGAGGTGCTGCAGTGACTTCCTGTTTACACAGCTGATTGCTTTTGATTGGACAGCAGACATTTCCAGTTTACACAAGTCTTTACAAGCTGAGATGTTTCTCAACTTTGTAAATCATTATGTCGAAACTACTGGTTTTTCGTTTTCGAAAACAAAAAGCTGTAGTTAGAACTTGAGAATGGGTTTCTACGCAAGTTTAGTTAGGATATTAAAAATAACTGGTGCATGCAAATTCAGAATAAAGAGGGATGTGTCACATATTTTTATCTCTATCTTTAGGTATCAATTCTTGGTCATTGACATAAACAGGACGGTTATGACATATTTCCTTTATACTACAACCTAGTATACTTCTCTAACTATATGACCATTAGAAGGTTGACTTTCACACTAGTAATAAATGAGGGGTGAAGATAAAAACTGTTTGACCATAGAGTTGACTAGATGTGACATAAATAAGTTACTTCTGTGAGGATTATAGTGTGATACAGTGAGTCATTTAAGATGAGATATTTAGTATTCAAGAGTTAATTGCTCCACACAGGCTTTAACTGGGACTAACCTGTAAATCCTGTTGGAGCTCTTCGACCTGTCTTCTCTTGTACCTCAGCGTCTCTTCAGCCGCCATCAGGTGCTCTTCTAGCTTCAGATTGTCCTGGTACTCTGGACCTCAAACAGAAAACAGTAAAATTGATTTTGTGATCAATCAAAGAGGAAAAAAATGTAAGTAAATCACAGAACTTCCTGCTGAGCTGCTGGTTAAGGTTCATTCAGTCCACCTGCTCATACGTACTGGATTCTTTTGCTATGCCGAGGGATGTGCGAAATGATGAGTTACTACTGTCGAACAGCTGGATGGTGTTCTCCAGAGCTCTATTTTCCAGCTCCATCTTACGGATTTTAGCATCCAGAGCGTCTCCCTGCCTCTTGAGCTCCTCTCTCTCTTGTGCAGCCTTATGAAAAACACACAGCCGTGATACAAAGTGCTGGCGTGCAGGAACAAATATGACCTCATTCAGCTTCTATAGACTCTGCATGGAACGTGATGGTGCGTTCAAAGACCTCTTACCTTTGTGATGTAGTAAGCCTGAGATTTCTCCTCTTCCCCCTCAGGAGCTGCTATCGAAAGCATCAAGATCTCAAAGCGTTTCTTCATCATTTCGATCTTGGACATTTTCTCGCTAAGTTCAGCACTGAGACAGAATCAATCGCTGAGATTAATGAATCTATATCTGTAAAACTAATATAATGTCAAACAGTTTAATCTGTTTGGCCTTACAGAACAGTGAGATGAGGGCTTGTACCTGAGTCCCTGTCTCTCCTGCTCACTAATCTTCAACTGTTGGTTCAGCATTTCTCCATACACCTTGATCTCATCCTCCCTCTCCTTTATGGCTTTCTGCAGCTCCAGCTTCCTCTTCTCGAACGACAGCACGGTGCCCGCCTGGTTGTACAGCAGGTCTCTCGTACGCTTCACCTCCATCTTCATGATGTTGTGCTCCACGATGTCGTCCTGATGGGAGGCCAACAACACAGTGCAGGTTTGAGTTCTGGTTTGTAATTCCGATTGATTAATACGTACTGTAATAAGTCAATTCATTTTCTGTCAGTCAACATAATCATTTCAGGAGAGCAGAGAATGACCTTCTAAAGTGAGATATCAAACACGACCTGATCTCATCAAGTCATGTCATCATGATAACTGCTGTGACATCATCTAGTTACCTGTTTTCTGAGCCTGGTTCTCTTCAGCTCCTCCTCATTGGTGTTACAGAGCAGCAAGATCTCCTCTACCTTCTCAGTCAGATCTCTCTTTTGAGCGTTTGACTTCTCCTTCTCTTTCCTAAGGTAGCGGGTATCATCCTGTCAGAGACAAAGACTGGATTTATTTCACTTGTTTGGTTTTTTGGAAAAAGCAGAACAGTCTGGTGACAAACAGTCAGACTGACTTCAGAGTCTTTGAGAGTGTTGGTGAGCATGTTGGCTATCTTCTTCTTCTCCTCTAGAGCTTTGGTCAGCTCAGCGATCTTCTGATCGAGCATTTGCTTTTCATCGGAGTTAATGTTACCCTGCAGCTGTGCCAGTTTTTTATCCAGGCCGAAGATCTGGGTGTCCTACATGAGACAGGAAAGTGAAAGGAAATGTTTTGGCGTTTACAGACCAGTCAAAATGTGACTGTAGGTATCATTTGTGTGTGTTTTCTTGTTAGCGTGCCTGTTCATTGATGGCCCTCTGCTGTTTTATTAATTCCTTCTCCAATTTTCTGAGCTGGTTGTCCAGGTTGGTGATGGTGGATTTACTCCTGGAAATCTGGGCGACAGTATCCGTCTCCTTCATCTTCAGGGCCTGCAAATGCTCTTTATGGCGGAAAAGCTCCTCCCTGCAGTCACGCAGCTGGACATCCAACTCCTACAGCAAAGCACAGGCCAGACAGGGACACACGGTAGTTTTACAGCAAAAGCTATATCAGTTTGTCGTATGTTGCAAATGATTCTTAAGAGACAACATTTGTATTCATTTATTGTGAGAGGGACATAACGAGGTAACGTGCTAATTGGTGCATTTATATAGATTTATATCAGCCAGGCAGGATGACACGATCTATGATGATTAAATTAGCTTCCTATTATAATGGTATAAAAAGATTTGTTTTTTCCAATTCTATCAAATTTGCTGTATAATTAATAAAAAATGTGTTTCAGTCCATTTAGTGAGGAGATAATGTCGCTGCACACTGTCTTTCACTGTCTCATCTTTGATCGATGTTCTATCATGCGTTTTTTATGAGAATACATAATCTGAAAATATTATATAAAATGTTGTTGTTTGTTTATTTAGTGTTTGTATAGCACCCGTGGCCACATACAGTCCTAAAAACCTCCACCAATCACACAGCGTGTGGAACCCTGTAGCCTGAGAGGGGAAACCCAGGGCACGAAGACTTCACAAAGAACACACTTTAAGCTTACTGGTGTGATCAGAGGGGAGTAAATGAGGGCAACCCAGAATCATGTATAAACATTTTTAACAAATCAGAGCTTAAGTCAGTGGAAAAACGCAGCCTCCATCAGTTCCCAGTGGATATTATGTCGTCCACACCTGAAACAAGCAGTGCTGCTTTTGGTTAAAAAGCTGGTCGTTTTGGGTCCATTTCAGTTTCTGAATCTGAAGCTGATTCTGAGCATCCCACCCCAATCAACGTGACACCACAGAGAGAAAATGTGTATTTAAATTTGCTTTCATAGGTTCACTGATTTGAAGGTTATTTATTTATGTTTTTATGTGTGTAGCTGTTTGAAGCGATTAACACCCTCTGTCCCCCAGTGTAGCTCAAATTCATGGCAACACAACACACGGCTGTTTTGTTCGAGTCCAAAAGCTTTCAGCAAAACCAATCAAAGAGTGTTCTGAGACGTAAAAAGGACCTGAGATGAAAAAGTTATAACTTGTTCAACAACAGTTCTCTTCAAGATGCCTCCATAACAAACCGACAGTTTGCGGTTGTGGTCTGTCGGGCTGCTGACCTTGCTTTCCAGCTCCTCTTCCTTGAGGAACTGGTCCATCTGTGCTGCTCTCTCCTCCTCACTGAGGGCTGTCTGAGTCACAACTTTCAGCCTCTCCTCCAGAGCGGCGTTGTAGGCGCTGGCCTCCCTGAGTCTACAAAGCACACACATATACACACAGAGCTTGTGTATGAAAGCTAGAGTGATAATGAAGCAGCAGACACGTGCTCTAAGATCTCACTGACTTCTTGTTGTTGTCCTCGACGCCTTTCTTCATTCTGGATATGTGCGATGTCACGTACTCCACATCAGAGATCGCTTTGTCCCGTGCACTTTTGCAAGTGTTAAGCTGTAGGACACATGACAATCAACCTCTCTTACAATATGTAAATATATGTGAAATGACAGATGAAGATTTCGTGTTGAGGAGACCTCATCCTGCAGCCTCCTGTAGTTATTTTCTTTCTCCTTCAGATCCTGCCGCAGCTTCAAAGCTTGTTGCTTTGCGGTGCTGATCTTCCTCTCGGTTTCCTTGTTGTTGTTCCTCTGAGTATCCAGCAGGTGTTTCTTCTCTGTGATGGTGCCGTTCCTTTCCCTGATGTTCTGTTTGGCTTGGGCGAGTTGCTGGTTGGATAAAGGTACAAGAGCACAAACACTTTGTTCATATTCTGTTGGAGTTTAGTTTAGCTTTTGTTTGAGTCAGCAGGAGTGTGAGTTCCCAGACTTTACCAGCGCACACTGCTGCATCTCAGCATCCCGCTGCTTCATTTGCTTCATGGTGTTTTCCCATTGGTGGATGAGCTGCTGTGTCTCTATGTGGGCCTGCTGCAGATTTTCGGTAGTTTTATCCAAAGCAATCTGTGGGAAAAACAGAAGAAGAAAATATTCTTGTCGACACTGAGACTGTCTATGGGGGGATATTAAAGAGTTTGTCACATGTCACACATCAGCTTCTTCATTCATACAAACAGAAAGAATGTAGGGAAACAGTAAGTTTTCTTACTTGTGTAGATAAAGTCTCAGTCAGTTCGTTGTCAAGTGCTTTGCGCTTTTCATTCGCCTCCAGTGTCTTTTTCTCTATAGCCAGAGTGAGTGACTGTGTCCGGAAAGATTATAAAGCTGTTAGCTCAGGATGACTTCAGTTTAAAAACAGAACAGCCTGTTGATCCTTATATCATACAGCTGTTTTCTCTTCACCTTGATCCTCTGTTCGTCTTGCTGGGCATACTTGATGATGGCCATCGTGTCCTCATCTTTGAGTGCTGACTCCTCTAAAAATGCGTCCATGGTATGCTGGTCCCAGTCCATCTGGTTTCTAAACTCCTCCAGCTTCTGTTTGGCCTTGAAGTTGTGGTTCTGAGGATATGGACAAATGTTAGGTGGCACCAACAGCTGTAGTTGTTTCTGTGTATGAGGTATGCATGTTGTGGATGGTATAGACCTTTAGCATGTTCTTCTTCTCTGCTAAAGTTTGCTGGTCCTTCTCCATCTTAGCCATCTCCTGAGCCAGGCGACCTGTCTCCCTTTCTGCAAGGGCTGTGAGGTGTTTCTCCAACTCTTCCTCTCTTTCCTTTGCCCTGTACAGAGCCTACGAGCAGAACAATCCGAATGAGAAATGAACGCACTCCTCTCTGACACATAATAAATTAACAGTTTGTTCTGATTCACCTACCTCAGTGTTTTTCAGCTCTTGTTTAGCATCTTTGAGGAATTCAGTCATGAACGGCTTATCATCCTTGTTTCTCTCAAGTTTGTTTTCGAGTTGAATCAACTCCTTCTCTTTTTTATGAATCTGTTATCGATCAGGTGAAAAGCACAGGATAAGACATACAGTACAGCCAGCAGCATGTTTGTCCTGTTGGGTGTCTGACATGGTGTGTCCATCACTACATGCAGAACACTTGTCTTATGACACATGGACAGATTTACCATTGATCTGAAAAACTTTGTGTGTTGAAGGAAAACTTTCAAAAACTTGCTCTATGAGGTCCAGATGCTTACAGTGCAGGCTAATTATCATAATGTGAGTAATGAGCTGCAACAACTTTATACGACGGTTCAAAAACAGGCATCGTTGGCCATGCTGTTAGTTCAGTGAAATACAACTAGGAAACATGACTGTAAAATATAGAGAAATTCAATTAATAATTATCTCTAAAATGCAATTTGTAACGGGAATCACAGAGCAAAATTCCAAACATTTAAAAAGCTTTCAAAACTATATCCATATTACATGATATAATAATAATAATACATGCTAAGTTCTAAACAATGGTGCAATGTATTTACAAATAAATGAATTCAGTTGACTTCTATAAGGCAACCTTATCCTTATTATTATTATTATCTTTATTGACAGACTCGAGGTCCAGATATAAAAGACACGTATAATATACAGACAAACATAAGATTACACATAGATAGACATGTGTCCTCAGTGTTTAAAAAACATACAAATGTTGGTTCCAATATTTCCAAAAGCTGGAGGAATATCTTGTCTCACTTTTGGGTAGTGTCAGTAAAATACATTATAATCCCATTCCTTGAGTCAATCAGCCGACACATAACCACCATTGTTCTATCCTTGCCAAATATGACATTTTGAATTTGGAAAACCAAATATTTCACGCAAACGTGTGCTTGCTTTATAAAATTATGCATGGCATCTGTGCACCTCCACTGAGAAAATTTGTGTCTTTATGCA
>OMLP01028219.1:23237-36824 GCA_900302685.1 Spondyliosoma cantharus
AAAGGTGCGCTGTTTAGTTTTGGAGAAGGAATTTTAATTAAAATAGAAAGATCTTGATTAACATAATTTTTTATGCCTAAACAACTTAAATAAAATAACTCTTTTCATTTGTATGACTTAATAAACTGAATAAACAAACCCTAAAAGGACAACAAAATGTGTTCCTTTACTTTGTTTATATTTGGTGGACCCTGCCACCTTTCTGCCTTCAGTGAGAACTGAAGACTGAGAACAGCTTGTTGATTCAGTTAGGGAAAAATATACATTTTAGTTTATATTATTACTGCATGTATATTGTAAATATTAAAATTCTGAGTTTGAATTACTTTTCCAAAACTACAAAGTGCCCCTTTAAATGAACAGACTCCACCATATGTGGGAATATAATTATAGATAACTCAACCATACTGGATAGAGGCACTCGATCTTATCTAAAAAAGGATCAATTACAGGTCATAGATGTTGGGCTCAGCAATATGGCCTTAAACTCATTTTACAATATTTTAGGCTACAGCACAACAAAATATATATATCTTGATATTTTGAAATTTTTCAAAAGCACTTAATAAAAGTTAGGACCAGGCAACAAAATCAAATGTTTCTTACCAAATGCCTCACTATCAATACTGCAACAATACTGTAGGTATGATTGTTAGCACTTTGAAAAAATGTGTACAAAATGAACGTTCTGATAAATAATCATGAAAAATGTTGTTGTAATGACTAAGTTGGGGTAAAGGCAAATATTAGAACAGCCTGGTAAATCCAGAAAAATATATAATTTAGCTGTAATGCAGTCTTTTTAAACCAGGAAGATATCTAATCTGACATCATGATAACAATATAATATCAATATCATGCCATGCCAAAATAGATGCTTCCATGCACACAGTGTATGTAGTGTGGTACCCTATAGCGGAGTGTCAACACCGTACAAACCTTCCTCATCATAATTTGACATGTCATCTGTGATCATTGTGCTGAAGTCTAGTAAGAGGTTCCAAGTGTCCTTAGGTATTGATCTTTTGTGGTGCTCCTGCAAAAGATGTAGAGCAGAGTTAAGGCAACCCAATGTGAACAAATAGTAATTACAGTTTTAGTGTAACGTGACTGATTATGAAACTTACAACTAAAAATTTGTTCCACAGTTCCAGGAACTTGAACCTTCCAGCCAGTACTAAATTCCAATATGCAATTGCCATATCTAAATCTGTAAGAAAAAACAGACAAATTCAACAAACAAACAAACAAACTCACTCTTATTAGGTGAGCATTAAAAGATTCTTACCCAAACCTTTCTGGCCAGGATTCTTTGCAAAATTAAATGTAAACTGGTAAAAGTCCTTAAATTTCCCATGGTCCTTTAATTCTTGCTCCATCTTTGGCAGCTGAGCTTTTAGCTTGTCTATGCTGTCACACCTGGGAAAACATAACGCAGACATGAGGAAATGTTTCCATAAAGAAAACACCTTTGCTTGTTGTTAAAGGAAAGCAATTGATTAATAGGTGCATGTGTATTGAGCTGTATAAGGGTAACTTTTTCAAACAGAAAATTAACTAATACTTATAATTAATAATAAACTAACTGGCACGACAAATGAAATTGTTTAGTCACACTTGACATGTGCGACAAAAAAAGTTGCACTCTGGAACCCAGTAAAGTAATTCTATTTGACATCATCCGAACAAAGCCTGGAAAACTCTACACAGACAACTGTATGTGTACATATAATATTTCAGCATTGACATCAAACATCTGGGTTGTAATCTTAAAATACATGTCATGGGTATACAATTTATAACTATTATCCTTTTTTCCACTGGTCAAAAATCCCACTTAAACCCGCTCTGGCTTTTGTGTGCAATGGGAATGTGTGCATTTTGAACTCTGCATTTATACCCGGGTCAACTGACTCTCCAGTAAAACAGGTTCTCATCACCTCTGCTCAGCTTTGATCTAGACACAAGACCCAGGTGAACATGCTCAATTCCGCTGAGTGAAGTGATGGCCGGTTGAGGCGCGTAAATTAAGAAGGAATTGGGGATGTGGTTTATTAAGGGTGTTTTATTACTGGACACAGTGCTGGAAGTGGAGCCCCGTTCATTCCTATGAAAGCTACTCAGTGGTGTTTAACTGACCGAGCCGACTAACTTCTGGTTTAGTGCCTGGCTAACTTGATGGGGGATAAAATAATTCAAATATGCGGCTCCTCTAGATTTTTCAAATGTTATTGGACCGACTGGCTTAAATTCTGACAGTGAAACAACTCATTTCACAGGGGATGTGACGCTAAAATTAATTTATCCACTGTTTTACAGCTGCTTCTTTCACAATGGGTGTACTGTTGTTTTCTCTTCTGTTAAAACTGTTTCTTGTGCATTCGTGACGTGAAATGTGACATCAGTGACGTACAACGTATCACTTAAGATCAAAATCACAGATGGGCTGCCATGCCAGCAGGAACTGGGAATCGGGTCAACAGGCACTTTTTAGCGTGTTGACCTGCGTTTAAAAAAACCTGTGTAGACCAACTGATTTTGGTGGAAACGTGATGTCAGTTTACTAAAGCTGCATTGATGCCATATTAACGCGATTAGGTCAAAACTCAAGAAAACAACCCAAATAAGATCATAGTGTAAGGATTGTAACATTTCTACATACATTGTGAAGTCCCTGAATTTTAGACATGAAATCGAATATAGTAAAAGCTCTGTATTTCTTTAACTTCCAGTTCACACAGAAGAGAGGAGGAGCTTAAAGATTGTTTGTACCATATGAAAAATGCATCCTCACCCCTGTTCTGCCATGCCATCCATGAACTCCTGCTTCGAGAACTCGCATTGTGTTGCCGCCCTGAACTTCCAGGCTATGAGGAGGACACTTATGCTGGCTGGGTCCAGAGTCAGGTCGTCACAGAATTGCTGGATCCCATCGATGCCAATCTTATTGTCATCATGAGGATCTTATAGATAAGAGTGAGAAGAGGGACTTGATAAAGAAGTGAAATTCTTCTATTGTATAAAAGCTGTAACATGCTGAAACTTCATAGAAAATTAAAGTGTTGCTTTTTTATAATGCATTCAAAAGGTTTTCCATACCTCTGTATCTGTTGTACAGCTGCTCGAGCTTCTTCTTGTCTAAGGCCCCCTTTAGATTTGGAACATAGAGCTCTGGATTTTGGAAAAACTTGTCAGTGGCAACATCTAGTTTCCAGTCATTCTGTGACAGACAAGTCAGTGCGGTCTTCTCATTGGACTGTGTGAAAATCATGAACTGACGAACTTTATCCTTCTGTGAGGACTTCAGCTTGTTCTGCACAAAGACAAACAAAACAGACACCCGTTGTAGCAACAAAACACAAGGAAACTAATGTAAAGAACAGTAATAGCCACATCTAACCTGATATTTCTGTATCGTTAATGTAATAAGTTTATTCATCAGTTGTCAACAATACTCAGCAGATCACAGCAGGACTTTAACTATACAAAAAAATCACATTGTAACCACGACTGGTTGGCTAGAAGTCAGCTGCATTAACACTAAACCATAGTTACAAACCTCTTAATAACAGCAGTAGAAGAACTAGCAATAACATGCTATCCTGACAGCAGTGACCGACTTGCAATGTGTTGACTGTCAACTAGCTACTGATAGGAGTATATTTAAATCTATGCTAGCATTGAACAAGCAATGTAGTCTTTAAATCCTGTCGGCAACAATGAATAGCCTGCACTGTTGTGTGTGCAGCTAATTTTGTTTGTCAGTTGGCTTAAAGGCTAACAAGTTTAGCTAGCTAACTAGGCGAGCTGGCTAGTCTTGCCGTGAGCTAACGTTAGTTAGCTAGCTAATGCTAACGTCGAGAGCTACGTTTGTTTTCATAATATGAAAGGAATATAAGATGATTAGCGTAGCTTCTTGGCTATATTAGTTACCCAAGAGTAATAGCTTGTGTGTGCAGACACTGTTTACGTTTGCATAACGACACCAGTATAGAAATAGTCATTTCTTACCATGTTTGTCTTTACCCGACTACCTTTCCTCCCATCCAGCTGGCTAATGCGTGTAAAGTTTTTACAAGCCACGTAAAAACCTCTTCCGGTCATAGCATCGCTATTAAAATTAAAAGTTCAAAATGAGTCACTCCTCGACCGTGCAATATCTAAGGGTGCTAAATAATTCAATCTAATATTCATTTTCCAACGTATTACACACATTTATCTTAAAGTGAAAAACACTTCATCTGAGTTCTGATCTGAATTTGGAAATATCAACACGTGTCGCATTTTATTTTGAAAAAACCTGTCGGAAGAGACTAGTGAATTCATGAAAATAAGCCATTTCCTCCATGTCCGCTCTACCAGACGTCGCTCTGGATGTTTAGAGCCGCTCTAAAAAGCTTTCAGAACAAATGGAAATCGTACAGACACAGGTTTGTGCCTTGGGTTGTACTGAACCTGTCTAAAAATGAGAAAACTCTGCGGCAGGTGACGGGGCTGTCGAAAGACAAACTGGTCCCGGATGAGGATGTTTCACAGAGCCTACTGAGGCTCTTCAGAGTCCTGCTCAGGAGTCATTGGGCTAATCATGGAGAGCTCAGAGCAGCTCAAACTCCCTTTCTCAGACAGGTAACAAGCGAAGAAGACGAGCTTTGTGGAGGAAACCTAGTGTGTGGAGATGATGCCATGTTACAGTCTCTGGGATTCTGCATCGACCGGAAGCCGAGCACTTTGCCCTTTGCAGGAACTGGAGTGTTTGTCACCAAAGGATTTGTGCGCAAAGGAGCAACAGTTGCCATGTACCCTGGCACCGTCTATCAAGCCAATGAGCCAATTCTCCTCCAGTCCATCAGAAACCCCTTTGTATTCAGGTGTATTGATGGTGTTTTGATTGATGGCAATGACAAAAGCATCTCCAAAATGGTGTTCAGGTCATGCAGTGGCAGGGACAGGCTGGGGCCTTTCATGATGAGTGACACCAGCTGGCTGACAGACAGTCCACAAAACCCACTTGCTGTTGGTCAGTACGTGAACAACTGCTCCAACGAGAGGCCTGCTAACGTGTGCTACCAGGAGTATGACGTGCCGCACACATTTCCCATCGAGCTCCGCCAGTATCTGCCGAATGTTAACTACAGCCAGGACACACAGCGGCCTCTACGCTGTGTGGTCCTTGTATCCCTCAGAGACATTACAGCAGGGGAGGAACTCTTCTCCAACTACTTCACCATTGTGCATTGGAGTCAGAGTACACTCACATGATCTGCTTTGGAGTCAGAGAAAAAAAATGAAAGGAGCTATTTGTAAGAATTTCAGTTGAAGACATTAGCCATCATTAGAAACAGCAGTGTTCACGGCATTTCAAAGACGTCTATGTCTTGTATTGCAGAGATGTCTACTGCGACATGCTAACCCGCTAGCCTCTGCCTGTCCTGTTTCATAATCACATGTTGTACCTCAGCAGGTGATAGTGAGGCCCTGTAGTGTCTAGTCTTCCCTCTGTCACCTTGAGAGGCTGAAGAAGTAGTGCCCCGATGACAAGAAACAGTGTTGGGCAGCAAAGGAATAGAAGCCAAACTAAATTGAACCCTGGCATTGCTCTTCACCTCTGGAGACAGTTTTGGTGAATAAACCTACATGAAGTCCGTTTAAAGATGCAATATGTAAAGATTGGCCACCTGTTGAACTTGTACTCCAAACGAATAGAGGCAGCATATCACCAAAGTAGCAAACTGCTGCAAACTGTATTCTGTTTATGACTGTAGCTGCTGTTAGCTTGTTAGCTTGGTTAGCTGTGGACTTAGCTGGAGAGTTGGTGTTTACACCTTTTGACTGCTGGGAGAAATAAGTTTTCAGGCCCTGGGCTGTCTACTTGGCATGCTAGCTTCAGTAGATATCTTTACAACACGATACATAGGCATCTTTGACATAATGTCCTACTGTTATTTCATTGTCTTCTGTTGGAAAATGTAGTTAATTTCAGAATGTTTTAAACTAAAAGTATTTTAAAATTTTGTCACAATTGAAAAAATAAAAACCTCTCTCTTTGTACTCTCAGCATTGCACTGGAATAAAGGCGAAAAATGTCTTTGATGGGTTTTTTTTTGTAATATTTCAGAAATTGAACAGCTCTTATTTGCTGGTGATGAAGAATACTATAAAGGGAATGACCTAAGATCTTGATTTTTCAGGCCTCAAGGAGGTATTTAGTAGAATTAGCAATTTTGGAATTTAAAATGATGGAAATGTTACACATTCAAAATGTTATATAACTGACAGCCTAAAGAAAAAAATATGTTATTACTGTTGTATTAATGTGTAGGACATGCTGTGACAGAAGTGGGGCCAATACTACTGGGTATAATCTACATGATGCTTCTGTGTTTGAAGTAAGAGGAATTCTCAGAGCATAAAATGGAAAATAAGTACAATTACCTTAAACTTGCAGGAATACAGATCAAACCTGGTCATTAAAAGGTGACTCCCCCAATCTTACCTCTTATGTTTTATCTTTGGGCCTACTTATCCATGTGTGAAATTGTAAAAAGCCTTTTGGGGCTCCAGAGGAAGCTGCATGTAATCGGATAAATTGCCTCCTCACTGGCAAAGTTGCATTGTGGGTAATGTAGGCGCCAGGTTTTGAAAAGGAACAAGAATGCGTGGCATTATATTTGTGGTTGTGCTTTATCGGTTTTAATCATTTGTTTTTTAATTGTCCATCATTAGTCCAACAGTGTTATAGGAGTGCGATCTTGACCAGTGGACTGCTTTTCAATGTGCCCTTGAGCACCCCTTGAGTGAGTCGGTCTATGGACCCTGTGAGTGTAAATAAAAATAAATTAACTAGAGGATGGATGCTTGAACTTTTGCAAGAGGATTAATAAAGTAATTCTTCTTCTTCCACATCCAGGGACAAAAACAAGAAGCAGTGACAATCGCCATACAACCCGTTAAATTTGTTCAAACCAGAATTCACAATCCAGCTCTTTCATGTAAAATTTACCAAAAACATGAGCAAACACTGTGACCGAGAGTCACCACGGACACAGGCAGCACGAGGAGAGCACAGGACAATGCAGAAACAAACTGCTCATGTTGATTGGTCACTGAGTTAAATTCAACATTTCACATCATGGGGAAACACAAGAACAATTGTGTAGTTTTAACATAAACAGCTACATACAACTAGTACGAAGGAGCTACCACTAGCTGCACAGCTTCTCCTACAATCTGTCTTTTTTCCTCTCACTGTATCACACTAGTTGTATTTCAACAAGCTCACAAGGGAAGTCTCCATAAAAATGTTGCGCAACCTTTTAAAGCGAATTTTGACCTATCAGGGACACTGTAGCAGCCCAAGCACAACTTATTACTGCAATATCCTTCCGCTGACAAATATAGTCTGGCATAATTTCAGCTTTTTTCGGTTGTTAAAAGACATATTTGTATAAAGAACACATTGAATGAAAATAAGTGTTATCCAAACATTAAGACAGTCAGCTGAGACTGTATTGTCAACCAAAGTGAGCATTCAGTTCGTCAGGGAAATTAGTCCGGCTGCATAAAGGCAGTTGGCGTCGCCATCTGCGATCTTTCCAGTCGCATGCTGAAGTTGGGAACGGATCATGTCTAGCGATTCTGCTGATTACAACAGGTAAAGTCGTGCATTTTGTGACATTTGTTGTGAAACAATAGTCTGTGTCTAGTTATATTTAAGCATGTCACGCTGGCGCACACTCGCTGACGCCGAATTTGTAATTATTTACCTGGCTAGGCCCTACGCGCTATGAGGGCGATGTGATTGCTAACTGTTAGCTTTGTGACACCGTAACACCGCAGTTCCAAATGACCGTTACAAGCCGTTGTAGACCACATGTGCGTTGTTTCTCTAATGACGAATGCCTTGGTTATCAAGACTACATTTTATTATCTAAAGACGTTTGGCTGTTGTAGCCGGTGGTTCGCAAATTCAGAGGAGTCGTCGGGCCTGGCTACAGTTCGGCCTAGCTCTCAGGCAGCGCCGTAGGTAGTACAGGCCCAACTGTCGGACATATTGGTTAACTGAGTGAAGCAGATCTCCATGTTGAAATATGCCGAACGTGTAAAACACGAATTAAACGCTTTTGACTCCCAAGACAAAAATGTGCCGTAGTGGGCGTGTGTGCCGGCCTGTAACCGTTCGAGGTTACATAATCATTGATTTCAGGTCCGGCAGGTAGTTGAGCTCTGCTCGTGGAATTCGACACGTGCGCCCAGCCCGGGACTGTGTAATCAGATACTCTGGGCGTAACCCGGACCAGCACACATCTGACGGGCCTTTTACTTCTTAATCAATGGCTGACGTGTAGGTGGATTTTATTTAAAAAATATATTTTAATGAGGGGCCATGTGACACGTGGTAGGAACGACCGCGACATTTAGTTGGCCGGTTTCTTTCTTTTTTAGTGTGTATCTATTCTCAACATCGCTTCAATTTCTTGTGCTTGTGAGGAAATATCAAAGTTGATTCGAGGTGAAACTTGACTGTCTCCCGTTTCTTAAACAGCTCAAAAGATAGAGACCATGGGGGGCCAGATGGAATGGAGCCTGATGGTGTCATCGAGGTATGTTCAGGAGTCACAGATTAAAACACCCTGTCATGTCATTGGTTCAATTTTTCCGCTCACAAGCCTCTGTTTAAAATCTTAGAGCAACTGGAGTGAGATTACGGACAACTTCGATGATATGAACCTGAAGGAGACACTTCTCAGGGGAATATACGCATATGGTTTTGAAAAGCCATCTGCCATTCAACAGAGGGCAATCATTCCTTGCATCAAAGGTACAGAATCACACTTGATATTCATAAATTAATTAGATTTTTGTGAGTGAAATGATGCTTTACCATCTTTCGGGACTTACCCATTAATGGGGATAACTTTGTTTTCACTGATCACTCTATACAGTTGCGTGTGTGTATCCTAGTTAACTGCTGTAAAGCGGTCTAATCTGGCATGACCATGTAAAAGATGTTAGGGAGACAGCGATTGAGGTGGAAGCAATCTCAAATTCAGTTCTATCCCCTCACCATTAGGTTACGATGTCATTGCCCAGGCCCAGTCAGGCACTGGCAAGACGGCCACGTTTGCCATCTCTATCTTGCAGCAGCTGGACGTTGAGCAGAAGGAGACTCAGGCTCTGGTGCTTGCTCCCACCAGAGAGCTGGCTCAGCAGGTATTCTGTTCCTGATGTCACGATAACTTCAGTGTCTCAGACCTAAACGGCACATTGAGGACAATGATTCAATTACTGAGGTACAACTTTTACAAATCCTGTCAAAATTCTGAAATTGTGAAACACAAATTATTCTTTTTGGATTGGTGCAGTCGCTGTCCATGGCTGCATTGGTCCGAAAGGTGATCTGGCTTTACTGGATTGGTTGTGATTCGAGTATTCATATTTTGTGGTGGAAAACTGAGTGATATGATGGCATACCATCTTTCGGGACTGACTCTTGAAATGGAGACTTCCTTTTTATTTTACTGATCACTCAGGACACTTCAAAAGAGTACAACTGTTCAGTCATGCCTTTTTCACATTATCCTGACCTGCTGTGTTTTTTTTTTTTTTTTTTTTTTTTGCTCCTCTCTCCCGTCATTAGATCCAGAAGGTCATTCTGGCCCTGGGTGACTACATGGGGGCAGGCTGCCATGCCTGCATTGGTGGAACCAGTCTTCGTACAGAAATACAGAAGTTCCAGGCTGAGGCCCCTCATATAGTGGTGGGCACACCAGGACGTGTGTTTGACATGCTTAGCAGGACCTATCTGTGTAAGTATCAAGTCCTGTTAACCAGAAGCATTCTCAAATCATGCTGATTCATTTCACAAAGACTTAGAAAGACTAACATCCTATTTCTGTGCAGCTGCCAAGTGCATCAAGATGTTTGTTCTGGATGAAGCTGATGAGATGTTGAGCAGAGGGTTCAAAGATCAGATCTATGAGATCTTCCAGAAGCTGAGCACAAACATCCAAGTGAGTTTCTTTGACTGCAGGCTCAGCACTGACAGTTGATGAGTTAATTATGTCAAACTTCTGCATTAACAGAAGTCTGCTATAATTGTGTGATCCAGATTTTATCTGTTTCATGCAATAATGCTAGCAGAGTAATGCGTAGAAGGAGATTATTGCACACTGTACTGAAACTGAGATGTTGTTGAACCTCTTTCTTAATGTTCATTAGCCTCTGTCTCAAGGTTCAGTGTCACACTTGGTTCTGATTTTCAAACTCCACCAAATTTAGACATGACTTAGTCTCTTGGTAACACGTTGTGTTGTCTCCAGGTGGTCCTGCTCTCTGCCACCATGCCTGCAGAGGTGTTGGAGGTGACCAAGAAGTTCATGAGAGACCCCATTCGCATCTTGGTGAAGAAAGAAGAGCTTACCCTTGAGGGTATCAAGCAATTCTACATAAATGTAGAGCGAGAGGTGGGTTTAATTGTCTGAACACTACAACATTTCAGCTAACTGATTTTCATGGTTGTGCATGGAAATGCCCCTTCTCTTTAAAGCACCCTGCTAAAACTGCAGGAGCCAAGCCTCACAGGTTTGGCTCATGTGGCTGTGTAAGCATGGGTACACCAGGGAAGGAGATTAAAGGCACAGTATCGGAAATGAGGCTTGGACGGACCTCTTTCTTAATGTCCATTGTCCTCCGTCTCAAGATGCTGTGTTACACATAACCTGCTTTTTATTTTTTATGGAGTTTAATAGATCCTTGATAAGTGCTCTTGCAGTAGTTGTAAACTTGGGTTGGGTTAACTTTGTATTGCATCACTTGGCCTAACTTTTTTTATTTTTAATGCATGTCTCCAGGAGTGGAAACTGGACACCCTGTGTGATCTGTATGAAACGCTGACCATCACCCAGGCTGTCATCTTCCTCAACACTAGAAGAAAAGTTGACTGGTTGACTGAAAAGATGCATGCTAGAGACTTCACAGTCTCTGCTCTGGTAAGATCTGTTGCCTGTATGCTTGGCTCTACAATCTTTGAATCCGTACAGTGTTCTGCTTGTCATGGCTCATCTGCACATTCTAACTAAAATGATTCTTCATTCACAGCATGGTGACATGGACCAGAAGGAGCGTGATGTCATTATGAGGGAGTTTAGGTCTGGCTCAAGCAGAGTGTTGATCACTACTGATCTTCTGGTTAGTATGAGATGTGGAGTTGATGGGCATTATGTAGTAATTATCAGTTGTGAGCTTGAAACCCAAAATGTTTTTATTCCTGCAACAGTCCTTAAATGACCAAGCAGCTCAAACTTTTGGGAGAGTAGGGCTTGTACTCCACAATGGTTTCCTCAACTATAGGAATCTGTTACTTATATATGGGCAACATTAACAGCTGTACATTGTGTTGGCAATCTGTCTTAAGACTTGTGTCAAAAAAAAATGTTTTTTTCCTCAGGCCCGTGGGATTGATGTCCAACAGGTCTCCCTGGTCATCAACTATGACCTTCCTACAAACCGAGAGAACTACATTCACAGGTGAGTTTCATCTTGTAGTGCACCAGTATGAGCACCTCCGTGTACTTTGAGTCTGACGTAGCTGATCTTTACTCTGCAGAATTGGTCGTGGTGGCCGTTTTGGCAGAAAAGGAGTTGCTATCAACTTTGTCACTGAGGAGGACAAGAGGATTCTTCGGGACATTGAGACGTTTTACAATACAACCGTGGAGGAGATGCCTATGAATGTGGCCGACCTGATTTGAGCCCTGAGATTTCATTTTTTAAACGCAGTGATAGCGATCGTCCACTTGCATTGTGCTTATATTATTCGAGGGGGAAAACTTCTCAATGCTAAACCTTGATCAGAATTTTGGTATGTGTTAAAAGCGAGGTGTATTCTATGGTCTCTTTCGGACAGTTGTAGATTCTAACCTCGACAGCCGGCTGGTTGGAGCTACAAAGCCATGGGGTCTGTAAACATAAAGGTTCTTATCAGGTATTTCTTTCCATGTTCAATTAAGATGTGTGTGTTCGATGTTCTCCACCATTTAGTAACTTACTTGTGGACTAAAAGGTATAAGTGCTGTATAAAGTCTGCAAATTATGTTATGCTAACATATGTACTATGTATTGTGGGCCTGCTTAATAGAGGCACTTGTCATATTATACTGTAGATTCACTTGCTTTTTGTTATCTTTTGTGACTTAATTTAAATGTACTATATTTGTTTTTTTTAATCTCCTTGCTCTCAGATTTCCTCACTAGTTGGCCATATTTTGCTGACATGTGGTTTTACCCTCACCAGAGTATATTGCTATTTACCCCCTTGACTAATTTCCAGATTTCCTCCCCCAGAATTGTATGAATGTCTTAATAAACTGAAAATTGCAGTAAGTAAATCCCCGCCTCTGTTTATTGAAGTACAAAGTTCACTCGGCATGTACTAAAAATTAAGTCATTAGCTGTTCACTTGTGCCAACAATGTTTAACGTAGTAATGAGCAGGAGACTTGGTGGGCACACAGGAAGATTTTGTGACATGGCACCATCTACTGGTGAACTAGCAGACAAACTATGGAGAAAGGAAAACCGGTTGGCCTTTTAATGCTGCACATGGCCTGAACTCTGAAAAGTGTCAAACATTTCCAGAATGTTTCAAAGGGCCTAAAATGGTTGACTGAAACGATTGCTTCTTGGAGAAGAGGTCTGCGATCCATAACCTTAGAAAGTTTGTTTCCGTCAGTTCAGTGTGACCGAACATTCCTCTTGATGTAAAACACATTTTTAGGAGAATATACTCATTAACTAGGTGGGTGAAACATTTTCGGAGTTGTTTCTGATGTCTTTGATTTATTTTGTTTTTCTAAATTGACAACATTTTAGTTATGTTGAAGGTATCGATGTGTGCATAAGACCATTGCAACAATTGGTACCAGACACTAGTAAAAGTAACTTGCAGGTTCCTACTCAAAAGTAATCCATTACCTTTCAGTGCTCTAGTTTTATAATGTATACACAATCAAGTTTGTTTCGACCTACAGTGGGTACGGAAAGTATTCACACCCCTACACATTTTCCACATTTTATTTTTTTACTGACTCATTTCAAAAGGGATTAAATTATTTTTTTTTTCTCATCAATCTACGCACAATACCCAATACTGATGAAGTGGAAAAAGATTTTTCCAATATTTTGTTAATTAAAAAAAAACTAAAACACTGAAATCTCATATATACATAAGTATTCACACGCTTTGCTATGGCCCTCAAAACTGAGATTAAATGCATCCTGTTTCCACTGATTGACCTTGATATGTTCCTACAACTTGAATAGAGTGCACCTGTGGCAAATTCAGTTGATTGGACATAATTGGGAGAAGCACACACCTGTCTATATAAGGCCCCACAGCTCACAGTGCATGGCAGAGCAAAAACCAAGCCATGAAGTCCAAGGAATTGTCTGTAGAGCTCCGAGACAGGATTGTGTTGCGGCACAGAGCTGGGCAAGGGTACAAAAAAAATTTCTGATTCATTGAAGGTTCCAAAGAGCACAGTAGCCTCCATCATTCAGAAATGGAAGAAGTTCAAAACCCCCGTCACTC
>OMLP01028220.1:9191-33183 GCA_900302685.1 Spondyliosoma cantharus
TGGCCAGTTTGTGCCAGAACATAAATATTGCACCAAATGTACCCGCTAAATACAACAACCCTCTAACTCTATTATAGCTTATACTCCAACATAGAATATATCTTTATTTAATTTCATACGGGAAATAAAGGGTCTGCAGAACATACAATCCATGAAGCACCAGCAGCATCTGGTGTGATAGTTGATCTTAAGTGAAAGTCTGAATGAACGGCATTAAAGTTTAAAGAAGTGTATCAAGAAACAAACAAACAAAGAAGGAAAAGAAACAAAAAAAACGAACAGTTGTTTGATAAAATCATAGCAAAGAAAAACTCCAGCCCCAAAAACATGGAGGCAAACTTTGATCCACTGAACATTTTAACTGCATTTCTGGTATTTCAAGAGTCTAGACAGTTTAGCACCTGCGTTGGCATTCACAGGTGCTAGTTTAGCAGGCCATTTAGTCAGTTGTAGAGGGAAAGAAGTGCCTGAAGACGACCAAAAAAAAGGACGGCAATCAGTAGTACTCAAGGCTGTTCAGAGGAGAACTCCCATCTATAGCAGGGTTCAGCTGTGGATGTGTCCAAAGATGTAGCACTCAGAGCGGCTGCAGGACGTTCCTCCCTGCCTCTGAAGTGGCGTTGGCTCCAGATCTCTCCATTTCAGACAACTGCTCGAACATTTCCCTAAAGACACACAACATAGACACGAGTCTTACAGACCATCGTGTAATGCCCTCTAACGGGAACTTCTCACTGAAATCGCAAAGTATTTTTACATCAGGGCCATTTCTGTACTTAAAACTAGATGTTTTTCATCACAGAGGCCGGTCAGGATCCAGCTGTTCCACTATCATTACAAAGACTAATTGAAGACAGTATCCAGTTATTCTCCTCACTCACTTGTGCATGTAGAAGAAGATGTAACCACTGCGGTCACGATCTCGCTGGACGGCTGCTTCCTGTGTGCGCGACACGTCCAGGTCATTGTAGGTCAGCCACGACTGCTTCTTCATGTCGTACACGTCGCTGATGTAATGGCCTTGAGTGGAAAATAAATAATAGTTTGTTTGTGGACACTCGTGATATGTCACGGTATGCCTAAAGATAGGTGTGACGTCGTCATTCTAAACCAAAAACTGTGGCAGGTGACTTCACCATCATTTAAAATCATTTCCCACGTTTTCTGTTACTGTATCACTGAAACCAAACATTAAAAATACTTCTGTCTTAGAATACAAGCACTGCGAGTCAAGGTTTATGTGCAGACATCCAATCTTTTATGCAAAAGAGTTTATGTAAAACAGCTCCTAACAAACAAGTGTGAGCTCACCAGAGGAGGAGCTGCTCCCGATGTGACTGACGACACTGATGAGTCTGAAAGAGTTGGCCAAGTCTCCGCTCTGTGGAGTGCAACGTTTATAAAGGTTACTATGAATCAAAGTGGTTTATAGTGTTGTTTAATGTATACTTTTTATTATTAGAACAGCTAGAAATGTTTGGCAGACTTCTTTTACTTCACTGTATTTGCAGTGCACAATAGTTACTTTTTAGGATATAGTGGAATTGACCAAGATTATCTGACCACACTAGCTGTGTAGCAGCAGGATGTTGAGTACCTCAGCGTTCCTCTTCAGGTTCTCGGCCTCTGCTTCAGTGTACTCCATGTCCAGCACGTCCTCGTTTCCAGAATCATCATCTGAACACAGCAGCTCGGGCAGAGAGTTGTTAAACTCTGTTGGGTGACGAGCAGACATTGATACTGGGTCAGGCATTTTTTGCAGCGCAGTCATTCAAAAGTTAATTGATTTTATGTCTGACAGAAATTGCAACTGGCTCTCTAAGGTTTTACTCTGAACTTTGTGTTGTCAGTGTGGGGTATTTAGCTTGGAGACGATATGAAAAATGGGAAGAACCTGCAGTGAATTTGTGAGATAACTGATGGTGTTGTGGCTGCCTCCACCACTTCTTTGACATTATCAGGGCCAGAGATCCAGCTACTCAACAAATTTGGTTCTTACCTTGCAAACTGAGCTCCGTGGCCCTCTTCAGGTCATCATCCTCTCTCATCTCTTGGGCCTCCTACATGGGGTGAAGGGGAGGAAAGGTACATTATTGAGATTTAGTGTGCACATTTTCAACATTGCATTTTCACTCAGGCCAGGACTGCCGGGTGTTAGGCGTCTTGAAGTTGTCTACACATTTGATACACGCAACTGTTCTATAGCATTACAGTGCAACAGTACAGAATGTAGATGCAGCACCATCGTTCCCTTCTGAAGGCAGAGCCCTGCAGGAGTCACGTGGTCTTTAATCTTACATGCTCCTGGAGGCTCTGGGCCAGAGCCTGCTGCAGCTCCTGTTCTTCCCTCTCCTGATCCAGACTGTACTGCTGGACCCAGTCCAGTTCTCCCTGCTGCTGCACACCCTCTGGAGTCTGGTTCTCCTTGTTCTCATCCATGGTCAGGTCCAGGGAATCCAGAACATCTACACAAGATCAACACATCAATTAAGTAATAATCAAATACTAGTTAGGGAGGTTAACTCCAATAAAACACATCACGTAGTCATGTTGGACTACCTGCAGGCTGCTTGGTGTCTGTTTCCAGCAAATCTGTGTGATAGGCCAGGTCATGGGCATCTGTGTCTCCAAAGCCGGTGTCAGGGCTGCTTGTCGGCTCATCCTCCATGGGGGGAGGAGCCGACAGGCCGGCCTCTTGCCGACTCATCTCCAGCACAGCCTCTAACATTTCGTCATCATTTATGCCACCGAAGTCCGCTGAGTCTATTGCTGCTCTCCGCTGAAACACAGAAGACAGTGTCAAAACAGTAACAGGGACGAGAAAGGGAGGCTAAATTTTAACCTTTCAGGTCTGTCAGAAAATTCACCTCTTCCGGTCGGTCGTCGTCATCAGGCAGACAGCTGCTGAGGCGTCGCTTGCGGCTCGCGCTCACCTTCCTATTAATTTCTTCTTCACAGTCAGAGTCCACGAGGATTGAGGTGCAGGTGGTGTTGGCCACTTTCCCTCCAATCCTTCTACACAGACACCATTCATGCATTAGATTTACACGAAAAACTAGAAAGCCATGTCTGCAAGAACTAAGTCCCAGTTAGTCAAACACTGTGTCAGAGTACACACACAAACACTTTATCAAGGAGGCTTTAGAGCGTGTTGTGTCCAGCATAAATATACCAATTCCTTCTTTTTTCTATTTGTCATTTAAAAGTCTTGCAGTACTTACCGGAGAGGTGCTGTGGAGGAGTTGACCAACGGTGACGTTTTAAGTGTTCTGGACCTGAGAGCAACAAAGAAAACATCTAGAGTCTTAATGTTTGCTTTCGGTTCATTAACTATCCTCTCTCAGCCAGTGGGACCGAATCTAATGCATCCAGATTAATTGCAAAGCTTTCACTAAAACCCGACTGACTCACTCAATCGCTCAGGATGTAATTACCCAGACTGTGAAGTGTTCAAAGCTATTTTTCACACGTTTTTATTTCAGAATGTTTGGGAAGTCTTACATGGAGGCTTGGGAGCTCCAGCCGAGACTAACAGGAGGCCGTGTGGTTTCGGTGCAATGGGACAGCAGGGTCAGGTATCGGGGGATCACCACCTGCTGGCCCAGCTTGCTGTTCAGAGACAGCTGAGCGTTAAAGCTGTACCGTTTCAGGTGGAGGATGAGGACTCTGCGGGGAGAAGAATACATAAGAAATTCATCAAGACATTCTTTTATTCTTATGACCAACAGATGATTACAGAAAGTTTATGGCTAAATGGCTACTAAACATCTGTGAAATGCAGTGAGCTTCTGCTCAGCTCTAAAAATATCAAGAATCAAGGATTTGATGATGAGCATGAACATTTTCTGTGTATACATACCTGGGCAGTTTGCTGAATTTATGTGTAACAGTTGCTGCTTTCCCGTTGCACTTTTCACACGAGTACTCAATTTCCTCCATCTGCAAAAGGTAGAAAGTATCTTATAATATTACATATTCAAAAAGTTAATATCTAGCGGAGTGCTCGTTGTTTAATGTAAGACACTTTGTTACTTTCAAAAAGAAGTACAACAAGCTGGAAAAGTGGCTAAAGATTAATTGTTCATGGATTAGTTCCATGAAAAGACTCACCCTGAAGAAGAGATCCAGGGAATCCTGAATGGAGCGAAGTGGGAGCGTTTTCTTTCTGCGTGGTAGGTCGATGGACAAGTCATTGAACTGCTCTCGCTTGGTTACCACCTCGCCACAGCTGCAGAGCAAAATAAAAAAGGTATAGCTCACAATTTATTTCTCCCAGAGCAACTAACAGTTTTGCCATCACAAAAAGACACACTGCAAGGATAAACTCAGAGGATCCAGCAGGAAAAAGGCCTCACCCTTTGCAGATGATAGTGTGCTGCACCTCAAATTCCATGTTGACCGCCACGGGGCAAGTGTAGATGCGGGAAGTGTCCGCCTCTTCACCCGGCTCCGTCTTGGTTGCAGACGACGTTGCTTCCTGGCCGCTCTCACCCACCACAGAGGATGACGAGGCTGCTGCAGCTTCATTCGTCAGGCTCTTGTTCATTTCCTCGACGTCGTCTTTTAACTGGTCCAAACACTGACTCAGGAACTCGTGAGCATCCTGGTGAACATTGCGACACGTGTGGACTTAATTGAGCAAAATAAGTGAATACGAGGAGTGTTATGTTCAGATAGGCTACAATTTAAACAAATCTGAGCTAAAGCAGGTAAGGGCTTCACAAACAAATAATTTACGAACAGTTGAAGGGATGACATCCATCTGTAACACCTAAAGATAATCTGAATAAGGTGCTTTTTCCAGGTACCTTTATCTGAATTTGAACTGTTGATTCTATAGGGAGAACTTACATTCTGCATGTTTCCAGAGAAACGCTCAGCTGTGGAGGAGATCGCACTCTTCACCTTCCTCAAGAGGTCCTTTTTTGTCTCAGGACAGCCAACATCCTTCTTTGCCATAAGGTGAGCAAAGCGCCTGCAGGCAGCAAAGATATCGCAGAGAAATTAAAAATGTTTCAAAACATTTCTCTCTGCAGCTTTTCAACAAGTGCTTTTAAGTGGGATTTGAAAAAGGGGTTCATTAGCAAGAACAAGAAAGTCTTTAAATCCAGCCCCGTGTACAGAGCCTGACGTGGTACCTGAGCAGTGCATTGATGGGCACTTTCTTCCATGAGATGCCCTGCTTCAGCATGTCATTGGAGAAGGAGGGGAGGCTGAACAGGGACTGCAGGATGGCATTCATGTAGCAAGTGTTGCCAAGGTTAGAGAATCTGAAAGATACAAAAGGAAAGGTTTTACATGATTGAAGACAAAAAAAAGGAGGAAGAGTCATATAAGGCCTTGAATTTGGTAACAGAATGAACCTTTTCCAGGACGGAGAGACACGACTTTCACAATGTTACAGATGTTTGTGTGAAATCAAAAAAGCTAAACGGCCTCTTGGAAACTACTTTTTTTCTTGCTGAAACAGCTCTTTCTGATGTCCCTTGTATTTCATTTGGGTTCACTGTATTCAATATAAATGCAATCCAGTCTATCTTCACATCAAGTGGCTTTTTCTTACCCTTGCAGTGGCGGCTGAGGCTGAGCCAGAGTGGAGGGCCGCTGCTTGTTCCAGCCACCGTAGTCCACAGAGGAGGGACGTACCTTCTTGAAGGGAGTGGAGTGATTGGGCAGCATGAGGCTTCTCTTGACTGAGGTGCTCTGTGCTGTACTGGATGGCCTAGTAAACATTATTCAAAGTCAAATCACTGCTCTCACCATAATTGCATCCTTTAACCTCACATCTAGATTTAAGTGCATTTAGAATTCTGTCTTGAAAACTACTAATCTCTTCTGTAATCCAAAGCCAAAATCGAAGATCATCAAGTAGACGTGCAATAATGTGACACTACTCTGCTGCTAGATGAAAAGGACACCAAAAGTATGTTTCACTGTATTGCTCAAGTATCTTCACATAGTGAAGCAGATGAGTAGAGATGCCATGAAAAGTCAGATAGTCGATTGAAAGAGAATTAATTGCCAACTACTTTAATAATGGATCAATTATTTCAAGTAAAAACGTCAAATATTTGCTGGTTCCAGCTTCATATATGTCCGAACTTACCACTTGTCTTTGTAGTTTATGATAAATGTATGTGGACACATGTATGTAAATGAAAACACTTTTTGGATTTGGACTGTTGGTCGGAGAAAAGACGCAATGTAAAGACGTCGCTTTGGGATCTGGGATGTTGTGATGAGCATTTGTAATTTTTTATAGACTAAAATATTCCTTGTTTGCATTTAACTCTGCCCCACTCAAAGGAACTCACCTCTCCATGTAAGAGTGACTCTGGCTGTAGTCTTTAGTCACAGATCGGCTGCCGTAGAATGACGATGGCTGAAGAGGAGTTGACGCCAGTGGAGCTGTAAGGAGAAGTAAAGTTTGATGAAAGTAAGTTTTAGGTCTGCTGCTTTATGTGTCAATCTATTCTCTCAAAACTGTTCTAAAACCGTTCATTTGTACATTTGACCTGCAGGATGAATTCTACCAAGCATCCGAACATATAACCAGAGATATACAGATGTAGAAGTTTACCTGAGCTCCTGTTCTCCTCTGCCTGCTTCAGCTTATCTTTACAGCTCAATAGAAACTTCCTGGATGGATCTGAAGTGGCTTTGTTGTTGCTGAGAAAGTGTAAATACATATTTTTTTGTCATGTTATGACTGTAAAAGAATTGAGAGAATGTTGAAACCTTTTGATTGCACTTTGATTACGACATTTTGATCTACACATATAAATGATACAACTTACAGAACAGCAGATATCAACATTCTGGTATCTGCCCAGTACTTGTAGTGGAACAAAGGGCAACCTAAGTCAGGTTATTCCATGTGCATCCAGACCACAGTTTAGTCTGGGAGGTGAGGCGTGTTGCTTTTACCTTGAAGAGTCATTTTCCTTGGGGTAGTCCTCAGTTAGATCACTTTCAGAGTTAAGGAGTCTTTTTCTCTTCTCGCTCCTGAAGAACAGAGAGAGAAAGATTCACGTCCCAAGCTGAAACTGAACGACGAAAATCTAACACCTAAAAATGACGGGTGTGAGAACGCTACAAGGAATGGAGACCAAGGACTTGCTATTTTTGTCAGTATAAACAAAGAACAAATGACTCTTGTAGAAGGCGTATCCATTCACGAGTAAAGGATTTTTAAACCTAACTTGTCAGACTGCCTCCACACACTATGGACGTTCACTTTGGACGTTTTTAAAAAGAGAACTGACGCAAAGTAATTTCAGAATTTTGTTGGCTGATATCTGTATGAATAATTGCCAAGTTAAATTAACTCAGGTTGTGTTTAAAAAAGATCAAATTGTTAGATGATGTAGTTCAAATAGCAGCAACATGAATTTCCGTCCTACCTATTCTCAGAGAGTCCAGTGCGAGTGGGAGTGGAGGCAGCTCTACTCGGGCTGCCCAGAGGCTTCCTTGGTGTCGTGTCCTCCCGGCCTTCTGCACTCTGCCGCCTCGGTGTTGTCTGGAAGATGTTAGGAGTCTGAATATTTGAGTCAAATGTAAGCGTACGTTTTGTCTCAATATTTTCATGTAAAAAAAAAAAAAAATCTATGTGCTTGCTCACCTGTCTCTCCCCTGATGTACTGGTCTCATTTTTCACAGAGCGGTTCCCAAGCACACTGAAGTTTGCGCTTCCATGCGATGATTTTAAAACTGCACAATAAGTAAGAAGAAGAAGGACACTTCAGGACAAAGCATGTGACTGAAAAGATGTTATGAATCCCCATCTCACAAAACACAAGTGACATTAGCCGCATATACTCATTTCATTGTGACAGGTTGATCATTGTATTGTGTCGGTGGGACGGGAGTTTTATAAAATTGTGCGTTCACAATTGGGATGTAAAAACCAAGCCGTAGGATTCAGGGAAATTGTAACGATCATGAGGTCCAGTTGCATCATTATTTACTCAATTTAAATTCAGAAAATTAGCTACTAGTATTTTTTGTAATTATGCCATTCTTTATCTGAGGCCATGATGAAGTCCAACTGAAGCTACATTTATTCGTCCCTTTTTGTAGTGTAAAATAATGTCAACATGTATATTTAAAAAAAAAAAAAAAAGAGAGGCTGTTGATAGTTTTTTTATTATCAAAAAAGGAAGAAAAAAGATCTATTCATAAAATAGTTTTCCTCTTTGGCGGCTGCAGCCTACATGTCATGGGCGGACGGTCTAATGTTAGTGGTGTTGAAGAGTAAGGACTACACCAGCATCTAATCAGACCCAAGTGACATTTACAGCTCAACAGCTAATTAGCCATCTAGCCTGCAAACTGACATCAGCAATGAACTTCCCTCTGTGAATGTTTATTTTGGTCGCTCATTCAGCAAACTAAGGGTCAGGACAAAGCGAGTGTTCCTGTTTGTGAGTTAGATAAGAAGGAGACTATAGCAGGAAAGCTAATCTGAGCTATTTTTCTAAGTCTGTGGCTCATGTGTCTTGTAGTAGGCCGGTGTCTAGCTCAGTCCGACCATCTGCTCTGTCTATGTAGCAAAGCGAAGTTGCTGCTTTGTGTAAAATTTCAAAACAAGATCTCAGTAGATGGATACAGCATTTGGTTGAATCAATGAAGAACAAGGGGCCATGATCATGAAACCAGAAAAAATATCAAATTAATAAAAAAATACATTTCTCAAATGAGCAGAACGGACAAGTAGTACAGCGAAGATGTATTTGACTATTTTCACTTGAAATGAACCACAAACATTAAGAAACATAACCGGAACACAACAATCAACATCAGAATATATCTGCTGGAATTTAAGACATGTATGTTTTAAATGCATCAGTGTTTGCTGCACATAAAGCCTGAGAAATTCTGTCCAGAACTTAAAATCATCTAAAAATAATGACTTTATATTTTGCAAAATCATCAGTGGATGAACCACAATACAGACAAAATGTAACTGTCAACATTACAATTCAGAATTGTGTTGCTTTACTTGTCCTCATTCACTTAAATGTGAATCAACAAAACTTTGGGAGACCTTAAAAGAAGCAGTGGTGTAATTACGCACTTGTCTTTGACTGCTTCAGCTTCTCCAGGTATTCCTTAGTCCTCTGGACCAGAGTCATGGGCAACTTATCCAGAGTGATGGCACTGCTGTCCTTCAAATTCAGTTGGATCCGGTTTACATTCTGGGTGACAGTCTTCACGTTCTGGTTCAGCTGCAAGACAACAGGTTTTTTGTTCTATAAATAACCACGAATGCATACTGCAAAGAAACGTTAGTAATTCACTATCAAATCAAATACAGTTTGATTTCTTTATAACAGAACAAGCAGAGGAAAATTTGCCCCAGAGCATCATGTCAGAAATCCATCTCAGTGGGGACCTGATCCTGATCCAAGACTTGAACCCCCATCAGCGCAATTAGATTTTATGTGCCATTTGAAATTATCCATCATCCGTTTCACTCTTGAATACTCTAAAGACTTGAAAGGTGACATGAAAAACTTTGCAGTTTTCCCCTTGCAGAGGGTGGTGGTTGTCAAACATTTCAAGTCACTCCTGTAGCAGCAGAATCCACCTCACCATATTTAAACTATTTGCTAAAATATGGTTACATAAACATGAATATTTTGTTTTAGTCCTTAGACACAACCTGTGAGCAAACGTGTGTTGTTGTTTTTTAGCAAATATGACACCTACAGCTCATTCAGATAGTCTGACTGTGTACTGTAATTATGTGACTGGCTCCTGTTCAAGATGCTCAAACATTTATTAGCTTGACAAAAAATACGCTAGACTCAAGCCAGACAGTTATTTGATTTAAAGAACTGTTAGCCAATTAATTACCCGAGACAGAGCACGAACTGTGCAACAGCCAGGGTTGGCAGGTATTGCAATATTCCTTTGATTACCGCTGTACAGACATTTGAGTTATGGTAGGAAGTAAAAATAGGAAAAGCACATGTGTTACTAATAACATTAACAAGCGTGCATTGCACAATAACCTGGTACCCCATGAGCTGGATTCTGTTTGTTGTTTCTTAAGCTTTCAACCTCCAGCAGGAAAATCAATTATCAGCTGCTTTCCTTAGGGTTTTTGACATTTCAATAAGGAAGGGAGAAACACTTATGATTGCTTTAAACTAATTCCTATAGATGAGACAGATGTCTCCAACAATGAGTGTAGGTTCATTAATATTAGAATAAAAAAAACAACAACATGCTTCACAGTTTGAGCTCCTTATTGAATGAATAAAAATGTACAAAAGTGAGCTATACCTGGAAGGTTTTTGAAGCTCCACCACAGTTGAATCTGAGACAGAGGCTGACTTTGTTGTCTTTTTCCAGAATCTCAAAAGTTCCCTCTCTCCACCTGGTGGTACCCTGGTCCATGCTGATAAAGCGGATCTTAACAGCGCCACCGCTGGAGAGTTTGGGCACTGTGGTTGCCATGGCTCACTATCCAGTTGGTGCACTTTGGAGGCTGGGACCTGTGATCAGACAAATCCTAAACAAGAGGGAAATTAAATCAGCTGTTAGTACAACCGCGG
Source organism: Spondyliosoma cantharus (assembly GCA_900302685.1). NCBI lineage: Eukaryota > Metazoa > Chordata > Actinopteri > Spariformes > Sparidae > Spondyliosoma > Spondyliosoma cantharus. Next base: position 19,754 of record OMLP01028220.1, read on the forward strand.
GGTGACATTTAAAACCCACTCTCGATGTCTAGTCTACAAAGTGAAGATAATAAATGTCAAGCTTTAACCATATCGGTGCCACCAAATAACCACCATTAATGTCATTGCTCCGTGGACAGATCATCTGAAATGACTTTAATCGCTGTCATTCATCGCCGCCAATACAGCAACTTAAAATCATTTGTCTTCGCTTAAGTTTGTGTAACTCAACATAAAACACACAATAACGCAATTAAGCTAGCCCACTGTGGCCAACGCGTCACTACTGAGCGCTTGTTGAAAGTCACAACAAACTCCAAAACAGCATAGCATCACAACTGAGCAGCGCCGACACGTTTTAGACGTTGTACTGTACCACAACAGACGACACACTCGCAGTAAACACGAGTCATTTTTGGCAAAGTGGGAAAACTCACGCCACCAGTGTTAGCTGGCTAGCGGTTCCATTAGGAGCCAATGAAGCCTGGTTTGCATTAGCCATCAAACTAGCCAAACAGCCAATCTGTATCGCAGCAGCTAAGACAGGCGAGGGTGCACGACACATTAAAGACCACCGCTCATTACTTCTTAACGTTATTCTGACAAGACGGACAGTCACACAATGTGCAAAACCACCAAAGTTAGAAAAAGACTGAATGTCTGGGATGCCGTCCTCTCATCTACAGACGCTGAATGGATGGAGGAGGCCGACATTAGCATGTCGGCTAGCAGGCTAGCGGGAGCTAGCTCACTGGCTAATTTGCCTGATTGTAATATGGTGATGAAAACAGTGTCACAGTGTCGTTTCATCGTCGCAGTTCTTTACCTGTCGATGATATGTGCTCGCCTTGAAACTTTTAAATCACAGAATCGTTTCCGTAGGTCCTCCGAGGGTAGAAAGACTGTTTTGCCGGCATTCACCTGCTGCCCAGTACGTATGTTGTTGACAGTGGACCCGCACACGACGCCTCGCAACACTGCGCGATGATGGCGGGAATGTGAAAATTTACAACGGAAATGATAAGCGAGAGAACGTGCGCTCCTCCTCTCGCGAGACTTTGATTATTTGTATGTAGGTTGCATCTCCCAGCTAACAGAAATTCGCTACTGGATTAACTATGTTATTTGTCGCGTTTAGTTTTGAGTTATCGATTTATCGATACACAAAAATGTGAATATTATCCGGCTATCTCAAGGTTTATAAGAAGTTATGTTGCTTGTAATGTTGATTTACGCGCGTACTGGGTTCCATTTGTCGGGATATTTAGCAGCTAGCTTGGGCTAGCTGCTCGTATTACTGTGTGCTAGTTACCCCAACTTTGTTTCATTGCAGCCACATTAGTTTGCCACTGTCGTTAACTTCCAAACTTCAACTGAGATAGTATTTTTTTTAAAACGCATTGGGACCAAAGAGAGCTTCAGAGGATGCTGGCGACGGGAGCGGTGAGTATCTAATAGCGTACTGTACGGTAACAACCATGAACATACATTTCCCCCTTTGTTTCCGCTTAAATTGCTTTAATATTGTCAAACCTGCTCAGTCAACACCATGTGACGGAATAATACAGATTTTTATTATCATGTTCCAACAAAATATTTAAACCGAAGACGTTCAGTTAAATATTCATATATTCTAGAGGAATTTTCTATCAATTTATTGATATTGCCACATATTCAGCCTGGCATGTGGCATCCAGGGATATTCACCAGAGACCAGAATTAATTTTTAAAGCTCCAGTTTTGAACAAAGTACAGTATGTACAGGATAAAGCTGTTTGCTTCTACCGCCTTCATGTCAGTCATGTGAAGCTATGTTGTGGCTGTGTCTAATGGTTACACACATAAAATGTGTTATTATATATAAAAAACAAATAATCACCTCAGAGGTTTAATTGCTTGGTGATAATCTGGTGATTATTTTCCTTTACTCTCACAGGCTGTAACTAACGTCACAGCCCTGGCCCAGGTGGACCGGGAGAAGATTTACCAGTGGATCAATGAGTTGTCCAGTCCAGAGACCAGAGAAAATGCATTGCTGGAGCTTAGCAAGAAACGCGAGTCTGTGCCAGACCTGGCACCAATGCTCTGGCACTCCTGTGGCACCATTGCAGCCCTGTTGCAGGTCTGTACCTGTTCATTTTTTTCTGCTGTTGTGTGGCCTTAATGTTAGGTTCACTGTTTTTTTTTTTTCCCAACATATGTTTTCTTTCTCTTTCTAGGAAATAGTGAACATCTATCCGTCTATAAACCCGCCTACGCTTACAGCTCACCAGTCCAACAGAGTGTGTAATGCCCTGGCACTTCTGCAGTGTGTTGCCTCACATCCAGAGACACGGTAATGTGGAATTCAGCATAAAGAAAAGACGGCTTCAACTATCCAATGCACCAATAGGCTGTTGCCACTTAATCTTTAGGGCAAAGGCTATTTTTTCCCATTCAATCTGACATAGTTTACTCTGAATTTGTTCAGTTATCCAGAACACAAACCATCGTCAAAAAGTCACTGGCGAGAGAGGATTTGTGTGTGTCATGTGACAGTATAATTCTTTTACAAATGTTTAAGGCAATTTATTTAAGTCGTGACTATTTTCCAATTTGAAAATAAATGTATATGGTTATTAATGTCTTTCATCTGACAAAAAGGGCTTTAATCCCTGTTTTTCATGGCTTGTAATGTTAATGTTGGGATTTGTTTTTATCTGAATCGTCAGTCACATTAATAAAAGTGACCTCAGAGCTCATGTCTGATAAGTGTGGTCACTTTGATTTAAATGTTTTTACTTCTTTTTTCCTTATCAGGTCAGCCTTTCTTGCTGCGCACATCCCTCTCTTCCTTTACCCTTTTCTACACACTGTGAGCAAAACCCGTCCGTTTGAGTACCTGCGACTCACCAGCCTCGGAGTCATAGGTAACCTTTACCCCAGCCTTAGGTGTTTTATTTTTTGATTGAGGGCAATTTCAACAAAACTGTGTCTTTATCTTTCTCACGGAGCTGTCTCTCTTAATTTAATACAGGTGCTTTGGTGAAAACAGATGAACAAGAAGTGATTAACTTCCTCCTCACCACTGAAATCATCCCGCTGTGTCTCCGCATCATGGAGTCAGGGAGTGAGCTCTCCAAGACGGTACTTAACTGTTTCTGCTGTTTTTAAAACCGTCCTCTCACAGACATTGTCCCGAACTTGGCTGTTAATTTAGAGTAATTGTTCAAACTTGCGTCTCAACCTTTTCCATTCTTTCCTTCTTCACCTGTCATCTACAGCTGTTAATATGCCTAATGTTCACATCTTTTACAAATGAACAGTCATAATATTAATTTCTCCAATCCTGCTGCTTTTCACTTAGATGTATGAGCCTGTATCACTGCTGTGGTTTTGGATAAATGGACTTGTTTTCTACTCTTTATTTCTAGAAAACAAAAACAAAATATCTGATAGTTAAGTGATTCAGGGTTGTAACTCCAGGTAACATCTCACTTGTATTGACTTCACTTTGTTTAACAGGTTGCTACGTTCATACTGCAGAAGATCCTGTTGGACGACACAGGCCTGGCTTATATATGTCAGACGTATGAACGTTTCTCCCACGTCGCCATGATCCTTGTAAGTGTCCCCAGAGAAACATCTGGATTTACCGTCCTCGTCTGTCTGCACAGTTTGACATGTGACAGAAGATCTTCACTTCTATTCCAATATCGTCTTCATCTTTTTCTTTGCAGGGCAAAATGGTGCTCCAGCTCTCTAAAGAACCATCAGCTCGCCTCTTGAAGCATGTTGTTCGTTGCTACCTTCGCCTCTCAGATAATCTCAGGTAGAGCTTTGTTGCACAGATACACAGATTCACCTGTTTTCCCTTCGGCTGTTGATTGAGCTCCCTTGTAACCCCAGAAACTTTTAACTTGTTAGAGAAGAATTTAATGATCGGGACTTGCCACTAGGAGGAGCCATGACATAAATACAGTGTGTTGACTGTTGTCAGTTAAGTGGGTTGTCAGTTTGTGGTCAGAACTAAGTGTTTGCACACTATTTGCAGCAATTGGTCAATGATCATAAAATTGATTCATTGCAATTCTCATAATGACTTTCCAATCAAGTTTCTTCTCTTATATCATTATAAAACTGATACTATTGCACTTTTTGGCTGCTGGTAGAATCCAAGAAAGGCATTTTAAAATACAGCTCTGAACGTAATCTATTAACGTATTTGTTCGCCTTTGGGTAATCAGAGAAGCACTTTGTGAGGTCGGAATAAAGAAAACCTGAGGTTTTACACGTTAAAAAAAAAGTAAGATTTAAAAACAATAAAAGCAATAAGTTAAAAAAAAATTCAAACATTCAAAGTTGACAACATGAGTAGCTGTTTTATAGTAAGATATTTTTGACAGAAAAGCTAATTGGTTTGTAACACGCGTGATTCCTTCCTCAGAGCCAGAGAAGCTCTACGTCAGTGTCTGCCCGACCAGCTGAAAGACAGCACCTTCGCCCAGGTGCTGAAAGACGACACCACCACCAAACGCTGGCTCGCACAGCTGGTCAAGAACCTGCAGGAGGGACAAGTCACCGATGCAAGAGGCATCCCGCTGGCTCCACAGTGATCGGGACAAAACAGCTGACAAAGAGGGACTCTATCATCACTGTCGAGATTTTGTATTTTGCCAACAGTGGTGCTAAGACTGCCTGCAAAGTGAAGGACATGATAGAGGAGGATTTTGTTTGCTTTTGGATAGATGGATTCATTTACAGCAGTACGTCACAAGGTCACCATCACAACTTCAAATCTAAGTTTTAAAGGCCAGACTGATCAAAGCCATTACTGATACCGATATTTGAGAATCATTTACATCCAATAATGAGATATTGGATGGTATTTGTTTTTGACGTGAACATGTTTGGCCATAAACCAAATCTCAAACTCAAATTTGTTTTATAGTGATAAAGATATGTCTGGAGGAAGGTGTTTTACAGGTAAACTTGAGTATTAAAACAATAACAGTACACTGAAATAAGAAAAACATGTCTAACTGTACATTTAAAATGCAGCCTGTAAACGTTAAATGCACTGCAATTTCTCTCTGTTAACATATCAACACTGATATATCAATGATAAACCGGTATCCGTTGTCAATATCAGCTCTTCCAATCTTTCGTTCAGCTCTGGTCTTTTCCCGTCACTGTATCTGTCTGTAACATTCCACTTCATGGTAGGAGCTGTTGTTGTTTCTTTTGGCTTCTCGCATTTCAAATAAGACTTTTTAATCTTCTACATAACTGGGTGTGTCTCTTTTGTTTAGTAATACAGTGGGTGTATCTCTGTATGGATTTGTTTTGGCCTGAGTGAAATCTCTTGTTCAAGATATTTCATAAATAAACACTTTTCCACCCAACTTAGGGTATGAATAGTCCCCTTGACATGTAGTAGGAGGAACTGCTGCAACTCTTATTCACTGGAAAAGAGGTGTGACATTGGTGTTCAAGGACATATTTGATGTATTGTCTTGCCAGCGGCAGGAAATGTTACTCAGTGTAGCTTTACAGAGTTTCCTGCAAATAAAAATGTATGTATTTCAAAACAGTTACAGCAACAAACATACGTATTTGCTAGATAAATAGATTCTACTGTAAGGTAAATTGTACAGATATTGCAAAAATAACGTGATTTAATTCGTGTAAGAACAGAATGTACAAACAGCCGCTCACATTTCTTCAGTTGACCTGTAGTTCAGGTCTTTGGACTGTCAGAGGAGACCCACACGTGTACGCATGAGTAAACTTCCTGCATTTAAAAGAAAAGTATCAGCATCTTAAACTACTTGAAGTACCAAAAGTAAAATGACTAACTTTTTCTCATTTTTGTTGTTTAGCTTTATCTCGTGCAATATATGTATTGTCCCTTAAAAAATAACAAACAGCTGTGGAGCTGTTGTGGAGTGGATGTATAAACTTCCAGGAAATGGAAATGTTCAAGTAAAGTATCTCACAACTGTACTTGAGTATGTACCTAGTTAGATTACAGCACATCTGGACAAACGGTCCCAAAAGTCAATTTTCAATGATGCAAAAAAATTTGAAAAGCAGCAAATCCTCAAAACTAAAGCTGGGAATATTTACCTGTTAGTGTTGATTAACTGGCTGAAATGAATCTAAATAGTTTCAGTGTTTTGATGAGGTTTTATTGGTGATGCTGTTTAGATAAAATATCTATATATGTAGCTTTTTCCAGTGAATATTTCGATTGTTGGATATTCCCGTTAATTTTCTGAAATGTATCATCTGTCTGCCAGATGAGCTCACCTGTGCTCACTGAGTGCTCCATCTAACGACCTCACAGCCTTCGCTGATGATCCATCGCTTCCTTTTACCGGAACATTAGCAGATTGTTGCCCCCCGGTAGGTCCAATTATCCTCCACGGCTGAGATAGACATCATGTATCGCGGACACACCTTCGCTCGAGCCCTCCATTTGTGAGAAAATCTGATCCCCGAGGAAGATGTTCCCTGAGAATACGTTGTGCGTTTACCTTTTATGAGGAACGAGCTTCAGCAGCTAAAGTCGTTACAGGTCCAGGGAGCCTTTTAAATGGAAGAGCACATTAGAGTGAGTGGGTTGAAAATGTGGAAAGTGATGTTTTCCTCCACACTTTTAGACACTAATATTCACTGAGGGTTTGTTTGCATGTTCAAACACACTCAAAATCATCACGGGAGGCAGAATATCCAATTTAAATGCACTACTTTTATGTATACTACGCATTATGTTGTGGAAAAGTTCCCCTTAACTTCACATGTGATTACTGAATAAACACCAAAGGTTCAAGTCATGTAATTAAAATACTTAAAAGTCGATGTTTTAAATGATTCTTTGAGTGAAAGTGTGATCACTGCATTTTTACATGCATGTTGGACAGTGGACGTATAAATCAAGATGGACATTGTAATAAAAACTGCATCTAAAGCATCAAGGCTCTGCAGGATGTGGAACACTGCCAGGTCTAAAGCACAGCACAGTCCTTTATCAGCCTTTTCTCGTACTATTGCAATGCTATCAGATATCAGATTTAGCTACTGAGTAAAAGGAGAAGAGTTATCAAAAAAGTAGGTGTCCTTGGATGACCTCAGATTAATTCTGCAGAGCATTTTTAGTGCACGACATGAACTCCTCATTGTTTTATGATTTGGCTTCTTTCCCCAACACATCAGGCCTTTTCCCAGCATTGTGTTAGTTCGTTATCAGTCCTCGAACAGAAGCAAGAGAGTCACCCTGCAGAGCATCCACAGTCACACGGAGGATGAAGGCAGAGAGCGAGGCAGACCGAAGGGGGGACCGACCTTCACCAGATGCAGCGAGAGGTCTGCGGACCCAGCAGAGTGAGGGAGTGGCAGGAAAGGAAGGAAGGCTGGCGCTGGTGGAGACAGGAGGGGGGGGGCAGTAAAGAAGTAGAAGAAAGAGGAGGAGGAGGAGGATGAGGAGGATGAGGAGGGTGGGAGCCGAGCGTACCAGCGTGCGGCAGCAGTGACTAGGGAATCAGGTTTCTCAGAGTGGAGAGAGAGGGGAGGGAAGAGGAGGCTGAGCCAGATTTCCCCTTCGCATACTCCCAGTCTTTTAAAGCCCTGAGCTCAGCTAACAGTCCCTGGACTCTCCTTCAGTCTGGATCTCAGCGTGACGTGAACACCTCCACGAGTCCTCTCTTTCATCGGCCAGCCACGGTGCTCCTACCCCCCCCTCAGTATCTGAGGCCCTCCCTGGGAGAGCTGTACCCACCTCTGGGGCTCTGACTCATCATATCCCTGCTTTTTGGTAAGTATGACTCTTTTTTCTCTGTGAAAGAAACATGCATGTTGTAGTTTGTCCCTCTTTGGCCGTCGGCTGTGACGAAGTGATGCTTTTCTGTCTCATATTACTGCCTCTGGTTCTAATTTACTGTGCACAGCCCCCCCCTGCCAGGATTAAGAGTTATATATGGATTTTCATTGGACGGGCACTGCCTCTTCACTTGTTTGTTGGATTCTTTGAATATTTGTATGCAGTGGAAAAAAGTCCTCAGCAAACACCACAAACACACTGTACAGTTTTAAGAATCAAAAGCAGACCAGAAGCACGATAAAAGTAGAAGCTGTTGGTTTTCATAGCTGAGTTGTTTATTCCCTTCACCCCCATTAGTCATGTCTTTGTGTGTTTGTGTGTCTGTGTGTGTGTGTGTGTCAGTTAACTCCCTGAAGAAAGCAACAGCCTCGTGTGACTCATCATGTGTCGATCCAAAACAGTTCAGCGTGGCCCCCCAAAAATAAAACACAACGTGACCTAATTGCAACTTAAAAAGCCTGAAGGGCGACGGAGGGTGTGTCAAACTTTCAACAGCAGAAAGTTGATGGAAACTTAAAGAAAAAAACAAAAAAAAAAAAAGGCCTTTGACGTGGCTCCACAGGGAAAGCACTGAAATAGAAGGGCACATTAGTTTATGGAGCAAATAGCTGTGGAAAATAAGCCTCACTTTCATGTTCAGTCTGTTTCTTTCAGTGGTGGAGTGTGATATTAAACTGTGAAGCAACTGTGAATGCATTCCTCGCATCCCGTCAGTCATGCTGTGGTGAGAGCTCTGTATCATAGGCTTTGAGAGGAGGCTGGCACGGAGGCTTGCAAAACGCGAGAGAGAACCCAAGATTTGATCTTGTTGTTTCAGGGGACGGTGACAGGAAAGGACGGCTGTCGGACAGGAATACAGACACGCAGACGTTAGAAAGCTTTCCCTCTCAGGAAGTGTTTGATCCACGTTTATCAGCGGACGGCAGAGATAGCCGGAGATTATCAGTTTTCACAGATAAGCACGGAGTCTAAACTGCATTTGTCTTCCTCTGTTTGGGTCTTTGTCGTTAATGACGAGGGCGTCAGGAAAATGTTGGAATTCATGTTTTTGTGCAGTTAAAATGAACCAGACATGTTTTGTAAAGCGATGGTCTTATAGGACTGAACAGACAAAGACTAGTTCCAACACTTCACAGGTTTTATTCAGACGTTAGAGCTCACGTTCAGTCAAAAACACGTTTATGTTTTCGTTGAATGTTTGAGCTTCACTGCGTAGAATGATGTGCAGAGCTCGGCAGGTTATAGGTTTTCATGCTTTAATGTTTTAGCTCCTGTCGCTACAGAAAATATTACCATATATTAAGATAGATATTGAGATAAATGCACAAAGAAATGACAATATTTTGGCAGTTATTATCAACAAATGTGGACTATTTCTATATATTGAATTAGACTTGATATGCTTTGTTTCCAGACTGGGCTGGCTCAGGCGTGTGTGAGCTGACCAATCAGAGGAGACTGGGCTTCTGCTAGATGAAAAGTCATGTGATTATGATACATCCTCTGGGAAGCATGAACATCAGTATCAGATCCATCCAGTCATTGAAACATTTACTGACTGGCCGACTGACAGACACACTGACGCCAGCCGTTGCATAAAATAAATACACATGAAATCTCCCTTTTGTCGATGCCAAGTTTTTGCAGCGGTTTTCGTTTCACAACCATCCCGAATTTTATAATCTGAGAGGGATTGCGTAACAATCGCATGAGAATAAATCAAATTAAAGGGGGCGAGCACAGCACTGCTGACAGTGCAGATTTCGGCACGTGCGCCGCGGGAGCTGCCGTGCACGAGCCTCTCAGGTCTGCTTTGTTGCTGATAATGAAAGAGTCAAGATTGATGGCGTGAGTGCATAAAGACTTAAACGCTGACTCATTCTGAAATCATCGCCACGGTTAGTGTGTGTAGTCCACCGCATCCGTGCAGATCCCGTCGGCCTCCTCTTTCTTTCCATCTTAAATGATCTTTGAAGGGAATTGTGTGTTTCGTTTGCCGGAGTTTCACGTTTCAGAAGTCGGGGTTCAGCAGAACTGGAGCCGGTAGGATTCAGTATTCTGCTCAGGGATAGTTCAGCAGAGCAAGCGGCCTGCCAACACGGGGATCTGAGCCCAGATAACATCACCATCGGGCTGCACAGTTGTGAGAAACAACAAAATGGCTGCACACACAAACTCAAAATCTTGAAAGCGTATCTGTCCAATTTCTAGTCATCTCATTACACTCAAGACACAATCACCTGGATCACCGTTTCAGTCAGATAGAGGGACTTTGAAGTGCTTCTGCTCTCTGAGAAACACTGACAGATTTTATATCTACAATCAATATTTAATATTATAAAAAGCTTATGCACATTTTTATGATATGATAAATCATCTGCAGCTATATTTCAGAGCACTTACGTGACTGGGAAACTCCTGCGGTCACAGCCATGTTTACCTGATTCAGATTCAGATGGGCAGATTTTGCAAACTTTTCACAGGGAGGAAGAAAAAAACTTCGATTTAATTGCTTTGTTTTAACTTGACTTTAACATTTCACAACCATGAACCAGCAGGGAAGTCACATCGAGACATTCGGAACTATTAATCTCCTTCATCAACAACTGATGTTTAGTTTCAGGTACAGCCACTCCAGTGTGAACCTGCTCATCATGAATAACAATAAAAAAAAGGAAGTTTTCTGTAATTGGTTCAGGGTGTTGCTGAGAGCGTTCTCATCAAACCCTCTGCAGACAGCTGACGATAAATGTCACGCTGTCACTGTTTGAGTGCATGCAGAGCTTTCACGAAATGTGTTTTCTTTGAAACAGATAAAAGAAGAAATCTGCTCACATCTGCTTCTTCTTAGCAGCATATTTCCTTGGAATGATTCAAGAATAACAATGGATCCTGAAGGCTCACGTGAGTGAAAGTTATTTTCTCAGACTGTGATGGTTTTGCAAGTTGTTTGAAGGTTCGTGATCGCACAGAAGTTCAGTGAATCGGCAACGGCAGAATCACTGGAGCCAGTTGAATCTTCTCGACTCGTTCCATGTGTCCGCTCAGGTATCCGAGATGATCCCCATGTCAAGGTGATGATGGCAGGGTCGACTCTGAGGAAAGTCAAGTCCCGATCGTGGAAGAAGCAGCGGCATTTCCGTCTCCTGGAGGACGGCCAGACCATCTGGTACAAGTCCAGATGGGCAGGGAGAGGCCACTCCACATGTGAGCACAGAATGATTGCACAGGCATGATAGCTGTTGTTTTATCCGTATGATTTACCCAGCCAAGCTCAAATAACCCAAACTATATTGGGCTCACATTCCTTGAAAGCATTCTTAGACCCTTCGTAGCCTCAGGGGAAGGTCCTAGAAAGCTTTTTACACCGGCACAACCCAAAGCTTGCAGGATTATCTCCAATAAATCCGCTATAACCTGATTTGATTTAACCTGAGCTGAGCTGAAAGGCTTCAGGTTCTCACAGATGTGAGAGTGATGCCTTTGGGACCATCCACAGCGCCCAAAAACCCGCAAGTTCACTCCACATCAATTAGTTACACATTACTTAATGAATTCTTAAATAATTTATGAACTCGTGTCACTCCAGTGGGCTGCAATATCAAACAAAGGGACGTTAATTATTTTGTACGTATTCCTAAATAAAGTTGTGTTTTATTAAACTGCTTCTAAGTGGTTAACACACAGAAAATCCGGGTCAGGTTGTACTGGAGTTGGACCTGACAGAATCTTTGGGCCCAGAGCAGTTTATTCCTATTAAGTCCAGTATAAATGGCCTTCTAGATTCACAAGTGTTTCAAGATCAAGCCAAAGCCTGTTAAAGATTAAAAAATGTAATTAAATTGATGAAAAATTACAACAGATTGGAAGGAAAATTGGTGACGATAATTAAAAGATACTTAAATGAGTGATTTCAATATTTGTTTCTTGGTATTTTGTGAAGGTTTAAGGCCCGCAGGACTTAAAACACTGCTCCAAACTCAAACTGTTCTCATTAGTATATGAAGTGCATCAAATAATGACGATGGTAAAACTTTTATCTAACCACACTGATCATGTTTTAGTCTCCATCAGCGAGCTGGAGGTCGTGCGTGAGGGCCACCAGTCGGAGGTCCTGCTGAGCATCGCTGAGGAGTTCCCCGCCGACCTCTGCTTCACCTTGGTGTTTCACGGCCGCCAAGGCAACCTGGACCTCGTTGCGGACTCGCCGGAAGAAGCCCAGGCCTGGATCCAGGGGGTCCGCAAGCTGATTCACAAGACTCAAACCATGGACGAGAAGGAGAGGCTAGACCAGTATCCTTTGTACTGGAGGAGGTCTCTCGACAAAGCGCCAAAATTTCGAAATTCCTGATGGGGAAATCGAAGCTCTTTTGATTATCAGTTACGCTTCTGCACTTCTGGAGTTTTTCCTCAGCCTCTCCTCAGGTGGGTCTGGGACTGGTTTCAGAAAGCCGACAAAAACAAAGACGGGAAGATGACTTTCAAAGAGGTGAGGAAGCTGCTGAAGATGATGAACGTGGACATGAACGAGGAACACGCTCTGCACCTCTTCACGGTGAGTCCAAACGATGGGAAAAACTTGTACAACTGTTTTTTTTTTTACAAAGTGTGAACAACTGTAGTAAAAGCAAAACCTCCTTTACTCCCACAGATGGCTGACAAGTCGGACAGCGGCTCTTTGGAAATCGAGCAGTTCGTCCTCTTCTATAAGATGCTGACACAGAGGGATGAGGTGTGGAAGGTGTTCCAGGATTACTCCGGAGATGGAGAGAAGTTGATGTTGGAGGAGCTGGAGAACTTCCTGAAGACAGAGCAGCAGGAGGGAGAGCAGAGCGTTCAGCACGCTCCCGAGCTGATCGACCGCTACGAACCGTCCGACTCAGGTAAACGTGGCTGTGACCCGCCTCCGTCACGCAGGCTGGACCTCGACAGGAGCTGCCTGGTTACATAACCGCCTGAAATACAGCAGCACATGTTTTATCTGTAACATTGAATATATGTTAATATGTGCACCGTACATCATAAGAGGACAGTATGAGCATTGTGTGAGGGCAGCCAGGTGGACATTTTGGATCTGAAATAATGATAATAAAAGATGTGTTTGAGCTTTGAACCCACTTTTTCTCCAGGGTTGAATGTCCGTTTGGAACATGTCACCGCTCAGTAACACGTTATGTTACCACAGCCTGATATTTATGACGTCCTAAATCCAGTAAATTTGTACTTTTAGCTTCAGTGAGGAGAAAAGCCGAGTCTGGGATAGATGGCCAATTAAAAGTACAGACAGTTATATTTACAGATTGTGTCTGTGAGCTCTTACTCCGGCACTGCTATGATAGTCTTTTATATCTTGTTGTTTTCATTGTATGTATACATATATATATAACAGTTTTATATTCCTAGCACCCTTAATTAGTTGAATTTGAACGTCTTCTTTTTACTTTTATCTGGTGTTTGATATTTGTACTAAGCACAGATCAGCTGAGGCTCATGTGAACCTGTTTTACAGATATTTGGTCACAAATGAAAGTATTTGATAAGTGATTACAGTTTTAGCCTCTAGGAAACTTGAAAATCTGAAGGGTTTGTA
>OMLP01028220.1:33203-57499 GCA_900302685.1 Spondyliosoma cantharus
GTTTGTATTGTATTGTGTATATTGGGAGAATATTTGCACAAAGTTTCATATCAAAAGTTGTTGAGATTTTTCAGTTTGGACAAAAAAGGTGGACAGACTGTCATCACGCAGGCTTAAAACCTGTTGGTCTCTTTAGATTGAACACTCACACCGAATCTAACACATAATCAAAGTGTGTGAATGTCTTTCTTTCCAGTCTAGTTACGTTTATTAGGCTTGAGCAAATCAGCAAAGACGTGTGAATACTTGAGTCATGGTACATTTGTTGGAAATTCATTGTGTGCATGATTATCAAAGTTTCTACGGCCGATTAAACCTGGACTGTACGTTTGTTCCAACACCATCCGCATCGCACCGTCCGCGCAGCCAAGAAGCAAGGCGCCATGTCCTTCGATGGCTTCCAGATGTACCTCTGCTCACAGGAGGGCTCCATTTTCAAACCGGAGCACCGAGAGCTCCACCAGGACATGAGCCAGCCGCTCAGCCACTACTTCATCTCCTCCTCGCACAACACCTACCTGCTGGAGGACCAGCTGCGAGGACTCAGCAGCCTGGAGGCATACATCCAGTGAGGGCACCTTCATGTGCAACATACAGCGCAGTTTACTCTCTGTACTCTCAGCACAGTTTAATCAAAAGCTGAGAATTACTTATGAATGATTGTGTCACGAGGTGAGAGACACAGAGGGCTCATTCATAGAAGTTTGGCGAAATCCTCTGTTAGACCAGCAAAATCAAATAAATACTGAAATGTGAACAAAACAGTGATGATAACTTACGTGTGTGTGTGTGTGTGTGTGTGTGTGTGTGCGTGTGCGTGCAGGGCCCTGAAGAGAGGCTGTCGCTGCGTGGAGGTGGACTGCTGGGAAGGCGGCGACGGCGAGCCCATCGTGTATCACGGTCACACGTTGACCTCCAAGATTCTGTTCAGGGACGTCATCTCGACGCTGAACGAGTACGCCTTCAAGGTGAGCGGGAAGTGTTTCGCTTTGGCTCGCTCAAATCACATCGAGCACACGCTTGATCAATTCCTCAGCCAGGTTTCAAACGTGAGCGACAGCTACACATCAAAGAAACTGTTGATTGGGGAAATCTACGTAAATCTCCTCTTCAGGGTCACACACCACTAAAGGTGCCTTATAAAAAAGTATATGTTTTAGTTTTAAGCGAGCCAAGCAGCAGAGAGCAGGCCCAGGCGGAGCAGCTGGTAACCTTCCTGCCCGTGGAAACAAACGTACCCCTGCTGACTGACCTACATGGAAGACAACCAGGAAATTCTCACGTGTCTCCACTTCTCTTTTATTATCCCGCTGAAACTTTCCTACTCAGCTCGAGAAAAATATCATGAAGAAAATGTGCACAAAGGCATAATATGTAACATTCCCCAGTCGTCTAAAAGGGTCTTTGTTACGCTTTAAAAGGACATTTTTTTTATAGTATTGTGTCTTCTCTTTCCTGTTGGACAGACATCAGACTTCCCCGTCATCCTGTCTCTTGAGAACCACTGCGGTGTGGAGCAGCAGACCGTCATGGCCCGACACCTGAGTCAAATCTTGGGTGACACGCTGCTGACCACCCTGCTGGACGGGACGATCCCCCAGCAGCTTCCTTCTCCACAGGTTAGAATCTGAGTTTGGCACCCCAGGATTCATTTTTTCCTCACAACCTGTCATGAAACCTCTACAAAGGAACACACATGCTATAGATTCAGTAACTTCTCGCGTGATTGACTTTTGTTAGCCAGTGTTTAAATGTTTAAAGACAATGTCCCTCGTGATCTCGGTGAAGCTTCGGTGGCATTAACAATTCAGAGGCATTTCAAGGTTGCCGCATCTCTCGTCATCCGTCTTCCACTTCTACTAAAAGCGATACGGTAAACTTCCAAACTCTTTTCCATTAGGAGCACTTAGGACAATCAATGCTAACGTGAAGTAATGGCAGATAAATGCTACGAGGAATTCCATTGAGGATTTGGCCAATTAAGTAGTGGTGCGTCGATGCATTTAGTTAGAAGACGGGAAAGTGCAGGAAGATGGAGCACCTGAGTGAGTCGTCTGGGTACTGAGGACAACAAATAGCGCCTGAAATAACATTAATGGATCTCTTTTGAACTTTCAGAATAACGGAAGAACACTACAGATGAGTTGGAGGCATTTATTACACATACCGCTGCAATTGTGTGTGTCCGTGTTGGTGTTCATCACAGGAGCTGAAGGGGAAAATATTGCTGAAAGCCAAGAAGATTGGCGGCCTGGAGGTGTGTCCGGATGGAACCCTGACAGACGAAGTCAGCGATGATGAAGAAATGCCCAACGATGAAGCTGAGAGCGCGTCTGCGGAAAACCCACCCGCTGAGTGTTCGAACCACGACGCGAAGGTAAGACGAACTCGATACTTTTGAATCCAACGGAGACCTCTAATAAGTTTTCCTTGTGGCGGGAGTGAAGGAAAACAGAAAGACATCGGGAGTGATAATGAAGACAGGAGTGGATGGAGACAGGAAACTGGGTTTGGACTTAAGAGACAGCGAGGCGAGACTGGAGCAAAGATAATGGGAAGAAACAGGAAGCGGCGATATTTAAGAGACAGATAGTGAAGTGAGAAAGAAAACAGCCTCCAGTGTGATTTTCCTCCACTTAGGGAATGTCGATATGAAGACATTCAACTCTGAAAGTCAACCAAGGACGTGTTGTTTTCAAAGCAGGTCTGTGCGATGTTGCTTTTTACATTTAAAGCATGAACCCCCGAAAACAATTATAAGAACTGTCGAATGATCGTCCACATTAAGCGTAAAGTTACTTTACAGCTCTCTGCAGACTGGAGTCTCTGTCAACACTGACAAACAGGCACATCTGTGTTATATGTGCTCCTCTCCTCTACGAAACGACGCTTTTAAACACAAGAAAAGCAATAACTTAATGTGTAACATTTGCCGAATTTACAAGAAGGCCCATATACTGAAGAATTTATCACAGAAAGAGTTAAACAAGCTTTCTAAAGTGTCTCCTAACTCAACAACTCACACAATTGAGAGATTTCATAAGGGAGTCTGGGGAATTTCCCTCCCTCTGCGTCCCCTTGTTGTTGTCGACTGCAGTTGTTGTGGCTGCTTTAAACTGTAGTGTGTTGGCGTTTTTGTCTCGAGATATAAATGATCCTGGCCATTACAATTAACACAAAAAACACGAATGTCACACATTTATTAAAACGTCATTATGTAGTCTGACCTCAAACTGTGGCTGACTTCCAGCATCCCTGACTCAAATAGACTAACCGTCAGTGCAGCTACAGCATCGCACTGCAAGGGCAATTAACTGGAAGCATTTGCGGCTTTATGATTCAATTAGAGTTGATGAGGCAGAAGAGAAGGAATCCTGATCATCTTACCAGATGTTAAATAAGAGGCCAGTAATTCAATAATACTTGTCCGGTAATTTAACTCCTGCTATCATGAACTTACAACATGAGTAAAGTTTTAATCTCCCAGTAGTTTGTCCTTAATTTAAACAAAAGAGCTGATCTTCAATCGCCAGAATAAATGTTAAGCACGTTTCTGCAAAACCACAGAAGAGTTCATACTGACTGTATCTTCCAACTTGACGTTTGTCTGGAGACGTTCTTAATGACTAAGTTTGCATTTCATTTTCTTTTCTTCAGCAGAAGTCCAAGTCCAAACTGTCCAGGGAGCTGTCAGACCTGGTGCTGTACTGTAAGAGCGTGCACTTCCATGGCTTTGAGCACGCTCGATCGCACGGCAAATGCTACGAGATGTCCTCATTCTCCGAGTCCAAGGCTAAGAAGCTCGCTAAGGAAGCAGGTACCGTGAACACAAGGGAACATGAGGTGTCCTTTAAAAACAGTGTAAAATCATAAAACAATAGGTGGATGTTGATATTTCCTTTTCGTATTATGGAATTTTTTAGTCATAGTCATGTGAATTTCTTCTCTTCAGGGGCAGATTTTGTGCGGTACAACAGCAGGCAGCTGAGCAGGATTTACCCCAGTGGTCTCCGGACGGACTCCTCCAACTACAACCCTCAGGAGATGTGGAGCGTCGGCTGTCAGATAGGTGAGAGGAGTTTCCTGTCTTGATCGTGGAGTGTGACATGTTTATTTAAGATCAGATTTATATCTATATATACGCTTATATCTTTTAGATGAATGCCCTGTGTCGCATGAAGACAACTTCGCCATAAGGTTCCAGTTTAATTGGCCTTATTTGAGTTGCACTTAAAGATTTTATTGAATTTGGGATGAAAAACAACTCTGCTGGACCAGACTGAGACTCTAAGTCTGGGAAATCATGTGATGCAGGCAGCTACAGTAAAGACAGAAAAAAGAATCACAACTAATCACATTATTTCATTTCTTCCTCCTTCCACCCAAAGTGGCCTTGAACTTCCAGACGGCCGGTCTGGAGATGGATCTGAACGACGGGCTGTTTAGACAGAACGGCTGCTGTGGCTTCGTCCTCAAACCCGACTTCATGAGAGACGGAAACACCCGGTTCAGTCCAGAGAAACCAGAGGAGCGGCAGGGCTACAAACCGCAGCGATTATCCATACAGGTTCGGAAATGCATTAAGGTCCAGCTGGTTTGTGGTTGCAGTGGGTCGCTGCTGCTGTCAGGGTTTGCAGTGCGCTCTTCTGTGCAAGTACAGTGAGTTTCTGTATCTAATATGTAAATATGTTTGTGCGTGCGTCAGGTGATCAGCGGGCAGCAGCTCCCAAAAGTGAATCAGAAAGAAGGCTCCATTGTCGACCCGCTTGTCAGGGTGGAGATCTATGGAGTGGCCCAGGACCAGACCAAAGAAGAGACCAGTCACATTAACAACAATGGTGAGAGTGTGTTCAGCTGCTTCTGTTGAATAAAGATTTATTTATTTGAATAAGGACAGAGCATGTCAATGATCATCCAGCGTCGACGGTCAACACAATACATGCCCGATTTGAGCAAGAACGCTAGTTTACATTCAAGTTACTACAGCAGTAACATTACGAGAAACAAGCTGCCGATGGAAGACAAAAAACTTTACGCAACATGTCAAGTGAAAGAAGGTTCTGTCTTAACCTATTGTTTGAGGTGAGTCTTATATGTGGAGCAGTTGGTGATTCCAAAATTTACTCACCTTTTACTGACAACACGACCTCACACAGTCCCCTCTAGTGGCCCCGGTGACAATAACATTCAATTTACTCAATTTATAGGCAAGGCAAGCACAAGCAAAGCCTTCAACACAAGCATATTTGAAATGACATTTTTTTTAAAACTCAGTAGATCAGATTCTGGCTGTCTTGAAACGTGATACATGTTCGTTCGTTTGCATACATAGTTTGACGATATGATTACCAGGATGTTAAGAAAACGTTGGACATATTAAATCTAAAAAAAAGAAGTTTGGAAATAAGTAAAAGTGACATCCCAGTTGTATCATCCTCACTCCTCCGCTGCCCTCTACCTGCAGGTTTTAACCCGGTGTGGAACGAGACTTTAAATTTCGTCGTCCACGCCCCTGAGCTGGCCCTGGTTCGCTTTGTGGTGGAGGACTACGACAAGGCGTCCAGGAACGACTTCATCGGACAGTTCACTCTTCCGTTTACGTGCGTCCAATCAGGTGAGAAGAAGCACTTGCGCTGAAAACCTCAAATGCCAGGAGAACTGTGGGTTCACTTTGGAAGCTTTGTCTAATCCAGATTCCTCTCCACGTTTGTTTCCTTTGCCAGGATATCGTCACATACACCTGCTGTCTAAAGACGGAACGGCGATCCCTCCATCCTCCCTCTTCGTCAACATCAGCATCTCAGATCTCACATGAACAAGTCGAATCTGAGGACACGGACCAGAGGTGGTCCTCTGCCTTCACTTCCCCGATGAAGGAAGAGCTCAGCATGCACTAATACTTTTATCTGATGTTTAGTTTTTGCAAGGTTAAAGTAAGATAGCGGAAAAAGAATATATTGAACATTCCCCATTAATTTAAAATAGCATCAGCAGGTAACGCGTCAGAAAACCAACTAATTAGAAACAGATACCGTCCATGAAATACTAGGAAAACTTTTAACATTTTAAGGAAGATGTCCGCCTGTATTTATTTGTTCTTTTGTCAAACGTGGGCAATTCTCAACGCCACTTTTTATGGAAATATCGCCTGAAAGCTTTTCAGTGTTTACTGTGTATGAATGAAGAAACATGAAGGACTGCTGCATGTCTGATCTGCCTGGAAGTTACCGTCTCCAGGAAACACCCGAAAGTGTCTGGTCCGCAGTTTTAGGGTCACATTGCCAAATACCAGTATTATTAACCGACTGTTATACAGTGCTCATAGATTTGCATCATGTTGTTCTACGATTATGTGCCTGCCTGAGTTATTTCTAACGACTGATGTAAAAATTTGAGGCGGTCATGTTGTTAATGTGTATGTTCCTGTTAAAGTCTTTAAAAAAAACGTGCAATACACTTTCTGAATGAAGTCAAATTCATCATAAACAAACTCATTTATTGTTTAAGTCGATTTCTTCACTCTTTTTTTTTTTACAGAACACACATTCCTCTCGATCCACTTTCCCAAAAGTGTGCTCGTTAGATATTGACAGCATTTGATTCGCCATCTTCCTCTTCAACAGTCCCTCCCTCCTCCTCCTTCTCCTCCTCCTCCACTCCTGCCGTTCTCTCATCCAGCGTCCCCTCCAGAGCTTCCTTCAGGGTCAGGCTACCTGCCTCAGAGTCCCTCACCACCCCTTCCTCCACTGACACCTCTGGGTGGTGCCTCTGTAAATGCTTCACCACCTGGAACTTCTGCTTGGCTCTGTAGGAGCAGTGACGGCAGCAGAAAGGCTGCTGCTTGGTGTGCGACAGGTAGTGATGTCTGAGGCCGGCGGGCCACCTGAAGGCCTTCTGGCACAGGCCGCAGGCGTACGGCCGATCGTCACTGTGTTGACGCTGGTGGGTCTTCAGGATGAAGCTAGTCTTGAAGGCTTTGCCGCATTTCTCACAGACGTAAGGGCGAGCCTCGCAGTGTTGTGTGTCCCGGTGGGCGCGGAGAGCGTCTGCTCTGTTAGTGCGGTAGTCACAGTCATCACAGGCGTAAGGCTTGTCCCCTGCAGAGGGAGATGATGTTTATTTCAAGCAGCATTTAAACTACACTCACAAAAACAAATGTAAAAAGCAGGTAGCCTATTATATGTTACTAGAAGAGGTGCAGTGATAATCAGTTGATATCCACCTGAGTGGTGCTATTAATCTGCAGAGAAGATGAGATTCGCTGATGTCGTTTTTATCTTTTGTTTCACATCAATTTTGTGCTAAAACATTAATGAGCTACTGGCTCGTGACATCGGTTTATAAAGCTGTGAGGCAAGTACAAAAATAAATCTTTTTGAGTGGGTAGCTATAGCAGTTACCTTTTCATGTGAAATAAGGTTATATTAAAGATTATTTCATACATTTGTGTGATTGAATTTGTCGTCCTTCAGATAGCGAATGACTTAAAACAGCATCTTTTTTTGGCACAAAATGGGGAATAAATAACATCAGAGGCAAAATAAACAACAAAAACACACAACAGCGTCACACTGGTTATCGGCCAAACCGATGTTTTAAACATCGTCACGTCCCAGAATGTCACAATAACTGCATCTATTATCACTTATCTTGGGAAATTTGGCTGAGCATTAATAGCTATTTACAAAACGGTGCTGTGTAAGAATTTAGAACATGATTCAACAAAAAATCCTTGTTGAAGTAGTTCTCTAATCAAAATGTAATCATCAACCTTTACCTGTGTGTTTGGTCATGTGGTACTTCAGCTGCGTCGCCCACTTGCATTTGTAGCCGCACTGTGGACAGAGGTACTTCTTCTCCTCCTGGTGAACCCTCATGTGAAGCTGGGAAAAAAAAAAAGAAAAACAAAACAAGAATCATTTCTGTTTCACTTTGGTTTTTTGGAAACAGTCTATCATATTTGCACTTTAGCCTACAGGGGATCATTAAAAACACATTATATCTTATCATATTACAGGGACTGTGTATATTACTTCCATTACTATAGAAGTATTCTGGACATAATGCTTCTATAAATCTCAATGTGACATTATTGGATTCTCCTCTTGCATAATTTATTCAGCTGGACGTTCGTCTTCACTCTCCTTCTTATCTGACAAGAACTTTAAATGAGGTTAAACCGCTGAACTAAGAGGAGGTTTTGACAAATCTAAAGCTATCCTTGCTACCAGTTGAAGAAATTGTGTGAGAAATGCTCTTAATCGCTTTCTCGCCAAAAGTTAGATGATCTCCACTCTAATGTCTGTCGCCTGCGGCATGCAGCTGGTTGGCTTGGCTTGGCGTAAAGACGGAACAGGTGGAAACAGCTCCGTCTGAAGGTATTATATTTCTTTTCCGGGCACAGAAACTTTCTGGATTCTCTGGCACAAAATCATGTGTGATTACGACACGTCAGTTTTTGAACAGGCAATCTTTATGCAAAGCTAAGCTAACCCATCTCCTGGTTATAGTTTGGAGAGCGGTATCGATCTTCTCATCTTAGTCGAAGCAAGAAAGTAAATAAAGAATATTCCTCAAAATGCTGAGCAATTACTTATAAAAGATCTGACAATATACTGGCAGATATTAATGTTGTTTTACTCAACATATGGACATGTTTGTAACTATCTCTTAATTGTGACATGGATATGTGCTGATATTCCTATCAAGTAAACAAAAATGACCTGTTTTATCTTACAAGCGATAAACTCATCCTCTAAACTTTGAGCTTACCTTGAGCCTGGATGGATCGGTGCAGGTGTAACTGCACTGCTCACAGCTGTAAGGCTTCTCCCCAGTGTGTATCCGAATGTGCCACGTGATCTTCTGCTTGTTCCTGGTTGAATACTCGCAGTCAGTGCACTTGTACAGCCTCTTGCCTCCGTGTGAGCGGAGGTGCTGCTCTAACACCAGCTGATGCCGACAGGCAAACTGACAGGTGCTGCACTTGAGAGGTTTGTCCTCTGGTGATCCCTCCTCGTGTTCGCTCAGAAGGTGTTGAGCCAACAGTTGCCTGGTTTTGGAAGCGAACGGGCACAGCTGACACTGATGAGCCAGGTGTGTTCTCTGATGGACGAACAGACTTTCCTTCGTCTCGAAAGACTCCTGGCAGGTGGTGCACTTCACCTGAGAGTGTTTGCTCTCTTGGTGGGTCTTCAGCGTGACCTCGCTGCTACATGTGTAGTCACACTGCTTACATGAGAAACACACCTGGAGCGGGTGGACACGCTTACAGTGGTTTCTTAGAGCCACCTCTGAACTAAACTGGGCTTCACAGTGAGTGCAAGCGTGGTGCAACTCCCCCGTGTGGCACCTGAGGTTGTGCCGCCTCACATCGTCCAGCGTGTAGCCGCTGAAGTCACACAGCGAGCAGAAGTGCGTTGGTTGCTTGTCATGGATTCGCATCTTGTGCTGCCGCAGTTTAGTCGCAGCCCCAAACGTCTTTTCGCATATGTCGCAGCTGTGACGACCGATTCCCGTGTGAAGAGACTCGTGCTCTTCCAGGCGGTAACGCCTTGTGGTGCTAAAAGGACAGTAACGACAGCGGTGAGGTCGAGCGCCTTTGTGCTTGAGCGCGACGTGTTGGGCCATGCATCGGTCTTGTTTGCAGGTGAACGCACAGTGCTGGCAGTGCAAACGTTTAGGTTTAGAAACGCCAATTTTCTTCTTCTTATGGACGAACAGGGAGTGACGAGTCAAAGACATCTTAGATTTGGCTACAAATGAGCACACGGTGCACTGGACTTCACCCGGCTTCAAGCAGCCTCTCTTTTCATGACTGTCTAATGCCCTTTTCTGACTGCACTTAAACGCACAGTTAGGACAAGAGAAGATCTGATGTTTGGCAGGAACTTTCCCAGTTCTCTCATTGCGCTCTTCCACGGAGTCCTCTCTTGCTCTGACCGACTTGTCACCACACTCATGGTCCAGTTCTGAGATGATCTGATTCTCTCTCTTCCTTCGGGCTTTCCTGCAGGTTGAGAGATGCCGTTCGACTATCGCGACTTTGACTGATAAAAAATTACACAGCTTGCATTTGAATTTCCCGTCTTTTTCCGTGTAAAGGGACTGCAGAGGAACACTTACAGATACTTTCTTTTTTGTCCGACTTTTGTTTGGCTGGTGTTCCGATTCGCTCGATGTGAAAGCGTCATGAACAGAGTCTTCACAGTTTGTTAAATTAGATGAATGTACTTCCGCTTCTTGTTGATGAATTTCCTGATCACGTGAATCTTTGGGAATCTTTTTTTGTGAGGACAGACTGGAATTTGTTCCCTCGTCCAGTTCTTTGGATCCTTCCAGACCTACAGTAGAGTTGCCCTCCGTAGCCACATAAGTATTTGAATTGCCTACAAACATCCTTCTTTTACGAGGCAGAGCTGGACACTTCTTTGCGAGGTGGCTATCAATTCCTCGTTTCTGTTTGAACTGTGCACCACAGGCCTCGCACTTGTGTCCCTTTGTCCTACTGTGGCACAAAGCCTGGAGGTGGTACTTTAAAGCGCTCTCCTTGTTGGTTATGTAAGAGCATTTGTCACAGCGATAAACATCCTTAGTTGGCACCACGAGCATCTGCACCCGTCCCTCTAAAACCATTGCTTCCGCCTGGTCCCTGTCGTGCTTCTTCATGGCTTTCAGACGGAGCTCAGATTCGAACGACTGATTTTGCTCGGATGTTGAAGTAGAACCGAATGTTGAGCCATCGTTCTCCTCCTCAGGTGTTTGAGACTGACACTCCTCGGGCTCAACTGGCTGACGCTCGCAGGCGTCGTCTAAATCACTCTGTTCACATTCTGCATCCGGCAGAGCTGCGTCGCCTTCCTCTGACGAAGCAGTCGAGGCGTCTGCCTTCTCTTGTGACACCCCAGACTCATTACAGTTTAAATTGGCTGAACTTGAAGTTTGACTTGCGCAATTTTCTTCCTCGTGTTGCAATGAAGGCATCTGATACTCAGTGGTCGACAGTGTCGTTAAAACAAGAGTACAGTACTCCTCAGGGCTGTTCGCGGGCGGAGGACTATCTGAAACACCGTCATTAACAGCCTCCGCAGGAACTACATCAAAACCATCCACAGAACCAGCTACAGTTTCTTTGCTAGCGCTAGGATGTGCATCAGATTTTTCTCCTCGAGGACCCTCAGCAGCCGATTGTTCAGGCTGCTCATGAGCCATCAAGGGCTTGTTGTAGAAATCCTGCAAGGTCTCAGAAGAGTTCCTTTCCTTCTCCTTCGCAGTGTAGTTCTCCAGCCACGCTTTGTCTCCTGGTACGTAGCCATGAGTTTTCCTCTTGTGCAGGAAGAGGCTGATGCTGCTGAAGGAGGAATAGAAGCAGAGGGCACACCGGAACTCTTTGAGCTTGGTGTGTTTGCAGTTCTCGTGGTTTTGAAGGGCTTGTCGGTAGCAGGAAGTGTATGTGCAGTACTTGCATTTGTAGACAGATGGTTGTTTGTCTTCCCCAGAGTGCTTGGCCAACATGTGATTTCGAAGCTCATATTTTCGTTTGCAGGCGTAAGCGCAGATCTCACACATGAGCGTTTTGGCCTGATGTCGTAATTTGTGGCTGTTCAGCTGGTCCATGCGATGGCAGCGGTAAGGGCACTGATCACACTGATACCTGGGAGAGGAGACGGGAAGTTTAGTGACAACAACAGTGTGTAGAAAAATTAACGTAATTTAACGTCTAGAATATCTAAAAGCAGCTCGGTCTGGATTGACCAGATCAGACTCCCTTTGTTTTTGTGCCGTTAACTGTTGTGAGTAAAACAGATTCAACCATTCACAGTTTGTACACTACTGCTGTGTCTCAATTCAGGGTCAGCACCCTTCGGAGGAGCATTTGAAGCCCAATTACGTCACTACTCCGCGCGAAGGCTGTCCCAATACGAAGGCTCCTCCGAATGCAGCCCACAAATGCTCCTTCTTTTCCCTGTTTTTGGAGGATGCAAGGCTACTATCCTTCGTGGCCTCACATATCCCAAGATTCTTTGAAGAAAGAAAGAGAGACAATGGCGACATCGCGTGGCGTCAGTCGTCGCTTTCGCAGGCCTGGGCGGCAGAAATCGTGTCGTGAGGGTAAAACATCTGGTGACGCAACCAGGAAATGCTCCAAAGGCTAGACCGTCACATTTAACAACGGCTGATGCGGTTAACAAAGTCTCTCCGAAGGACTCGCCTTCAAAGACCGCAAAGGCCGCGTCCTTCGAAGGATGCAGACCCTGAATTGAGACACGGCCTATGTGCCGTTAGTTACAGCATCATCTTCAGCAGCAAACACGTCATGATTTTTGGTAACTCAGTCTACGGAGCAGTGCTGTGGCAAACGAGGGATAAAAATATAACCAACAGTTGTGTGTGAGAAACTACTGAAGTGTCTACCTGAGGTCTCCAGCATGTTTCCTCATGTGGACATTCAGATAGTGTTTCCATTTAGTCACATATCCACATTCAGCACACATGAAGTTCTTGTCGTCCGAGTGAGTGAGCATGTGCTTGGAAAGGTAAGACTCATCTCGACACCTGAAGTCACACAGGCTACACTTGTGAGGCTTCTCACCTATTGCAGGAAAGAAAAAAAAAAGACACAATAAGCAGCTCTTACAACACTAAATGTAAAAACGCAAGATCAGAAGAGATTTAGAATATGACACATCTGTTCCCTCCTCACCGCTGTGCATCAGCACGTGTCTCTTCAGGCCACGCTTGTGTGACGTCACGTAGCTGCACTGGGAGCAGCGGTGGATCTTCTCGGTGGCGTGCAAATGTCCAATGTGCTGCTCAAACTCCACGGGGTTGAATGTGACGAAGGAGCAGAAATCGCAGCACAGCTTGTCATTTCCGGGGTGACCGAGCCGCTGGTGCTGGAGGAAGACGGCCTTATTGGAGCAGGAGAAGTCACACTGTGAGCAGTGGTAGGCGAGGTGCGTCCGATAATGAGCCTCCATGTCCGACTCACTTTGAAAGACGGCGCCGCAGGCGTGATGACGACACCCTAACGCCTGGACCCCATGTGCTTCAGAAGCGTGTTTGAGAAGTTCTTTGCGTGAGGAACTCTGGAAAGAACAGCCCTCTTGAAAGCAGGCCACTGGCTTGCTGTCTGGCAGGATGTTGTGCGTCTTCATGTGAGCCTTGAGCAGCCTGCTCTGTCTGAAGCTTTGAGCGCAGGTCGGACAAGGATAGCTGCGACTGTTTCCGTCACCTCCCGCCACTTCGGCGTGCACGCTGACGAGGTGGCGGCGGATCGCGTTTCGCTCCACGGCCGCATACTCACACAGGTGGCAGCGGTGGACCTTGTCACCTGCCTCACGGAGTCTGTGTATGCGTAGCTTGCTTTTGCTGGTGAAGTAACGCTTGCAGGTGGGACACTGGAGGCTGGGGTCAGGGAAATGTAAGTGGAGGTGCTCCTGCAGGTGGGAGCGCATCTTGAAGCAGCGCCGGCATTTGGGGCAGGTGTGGGTGCGATAGATGTGCTCAGATCCCTCAGCAAGGTAATCTGATGGGCAACGACACGGAACAAAATTGCTAATAAATGCTTTATCATGTCCTTTATTTGAATTTTACTCAGTTTAATCTACCAAGCAGATTGGTGTTCATACCTTTAGATGGCAGTGGTGCAGCGTCCACCGCCGAAGGTTTGTCTCCTTCCACTGCCTTTCTCACTCTTTTAATATTCTTCCTTTGCCTCTCAGGCTTTTCCTCACTCCCATCTTCTTTTAATGATGATGCATAACCTGGACTGGATATCAGTTTTCTTTTTGGTCTGCTGGACACCTGAGGCTGGCGGCTTCTATTTGTGCACACAGCTGCGGCTGCAGTCTCGTTCCCTATAAACAGACGAGCCAACATTTTAATGTCGAATCAACTTACGATCAGTGCCAGAGCAGCAGAGTTATGGACAACAAAATCATGCCAGCGCTCTGTGAAAACAGAGCCCCGGTTTAATGATTTCAGCATTTGTGTCACATAACACCAACTCCCTGCAGTGTTTTGTTTACCTTGAGCGCAAGTTGGCTGATGGCTGTGCTCCAGGACGTGCTGACCCAGGTCTCTTACATTATGAGTAACAAACTCACACCGAAGGCAGCCGAAGGGCATGTGGCCCCGCGAGTGTCTCTCCATCTCACCCTGCGTGAGGAATGACACTCTGCAGGACTGGAGGGTGCAGGGGACAAGAGTGAGACCGTGTGTGGACGTGAGGTGGGTTTGATATTCCTGACGCTCTGTGCTTCTGAACTGACAGCCGGGCTGAGCGCAGCGGAACGGGCCTTTAGGGTCCCGTCCGCCGTGGATGCTTTTAAAGTGCCGTTTGAGGACGCCTGGCTTGGAAAAAGCCTCGCTGCACTGAGAACACCTGTAGCTCGCCAGCTGTTTATTACTGGGCGGTGGGGTCAGCTCATCTGAACAAAGGTGGGAGGCAAATGAGCTGCTGTCTGAGAAACTCTGTCCACATTTTTCACATCGATGAGGTTCCCGTGTCTCCATTGTGTCTGAAACAACAGAGGACCTAGTTACAATGTGACAGGTTAAACACACCTTGGTAACTTAGTGTGGCTGCAACTACGTTCATTAATCGGTCTGTAAAATATTTAAAATCTGTGATTTCCAAATCCCAAGATGACGTCTTCAAATGTTCTATTTTGTCCACAACCAAAAAATATTTAGTTTACTTTCATAGAAGAAAGAAACAAGAAGATATGTACATTTTAGTAGGAAATGTGACATTTTTCCTGATTTTTTAAAATATTGTTCTTCCTGTTCATTTTTGGTTGTATTGTTTTTATTATGAATATTATTGTATCATGAGTGTTTGTTTATCCTTTTGTTTGCCTGTACAGTTGATTTCACTGTCATTTGCTTTGGTTGCACTTTATTATTGTCTTTCTGCGACAAAATAAAGACAATTTTAAGATAATATAGTTTCATTACTTTTCTGACATTTTATAGACCAAACAACTGATTGATTAATCGAGGGAGTGACACGGTTGTGGCACTACTTTTTTAAATATCCTGCTTACAAACCTTTATTCACAGGTGTTAGCTGGTAGTGGGCTGTTGGTATAATGCCAATTTTAACCACTTGTTCTGCTCCATAATGAATTAAAGACACAGCTTATCATAAATGCATAATAACGACTTGTAATAATAAACATATTAACACATTATGTACCTTGTTGTAGCTACAAACATCTAACAGCACAAACAGAATTCAACCTACTGCCTGGCATTCCGAGATCCACTGTACCTGTAAAACACAAAACCAAAAAATGTTAGTTTAACAGTATCCAGCTCATATAATTAATCTCCACTGCTTAACTATTACTCAGAACGCTGTCTTTATTCATATTAAGTGATAGTAGCTGATATATAACTCACTTTTTTACGATATTAACTAACGTTAGCATAACAAGAACTAACATACGTAGCCGCGCTAACGTTAGCTTCTTGTGATTCTGTTCGCTAACCGTTCCCAGTCTCGGTTCTCGGCTCAGTTAGTGGAATAAATGTCGGTGTTACGGTCCGTGCAGTCTATCTTGATGTGTTCAAACTATATTCTCCACAAAAAATATTTATCTTTAGTTAGTTTCAGGGGTTAGCTTGCGAGAAAAATGTGTTAGGATAACGGTAGCGGGGAAGCGGAACGAATGTTTGGGTGCTGGCGACCAGTCGGAGTGATATTTGTCAAACACAGGAAGTGTAGTAGAGGTCGCTGTCATCCATACATTGCACACATGAGGATTTTGCAATAGCTGGTAGAGCAGCGCTATTTTTTAAAAAAGAAGTTCATGGTTATTTACACTGGAAATGACGATATCCTCCAAGACAGCGGTATGAGATGAAGACAAAGAAGGAAGCTAATGGGCTACATGGGCTAATAGCTAATTGTTTAGCTAACATGGCCGGATGTATCATTAGAAACTAGCACCAGCTGTAAATAAACTGCAAGACTCTCAACTTTGTTATGCTGAGTGACTTCCGAACACTCTGGACTTTCAGATTAAATGAGTTTGCACTTTGTATGTAGGCCTGTTCTCTTTTAGTCTGATTCCATTGGGGGGTGTACACACATCAGCAACATGCCTCTGTCAGACTTACTGGACGGTCTGAAGGATAACCCCTACTTCGGGGCCGGGTTTGGACTATTTGGGATTGGGGCAGCGATGGCAGTGGCCAAGAAAGGTGCCCAGGTGGGAATGATCTTCTTCCGCAGGAACTACATGATCACTCTGGAGGTCCCCAGCAGGGATAAGAGCTACCACTGGCTGCTGAGCTGGATCACCAAGCACGCCAGGCACACTCAGCACCTGAGCGTGGAGACCTCCTACCTGGCACACGAGAGTGGACGGGTTCACACGCAGTTTGACTTCCATCCGAGCCCTGGGAACCACATCATCTGGTCAGAAGAGTTCTCTAAATCTTTAAATCTAGTTCAGCATCTGATCCACTCGACAAACTGATGGCGTCTTTTTAGGTTCAAGAATCTGCTTTACAAATACTGCTCTCTCTGTCAACAGTACAACCTCTGACACTGTCATCCATTCTGCTCTGCAGGTATGGGAGGAAGTGGATCAGGGTGGAGAGGACCAGAGAGAAGCAGATGGTGGATCTGCACACTGGAACCCCGTGGGAGTCTGTAACCTTCACTGCTTTAGGCCGAGACAGACAAATTTTCTTTAATATCTTGCAAGAAGGTAAAGTTTTACACGGGTCTGCAGTTCATACCTGACAGGTTCAAATGTCTTTACCGTTCAGAGGTTATTTACTACAGTTGTCGATCATGTTCTGCAGCAAGAGAACTGGCCCTGAAGCAGGAAGAGGGACGTACAGTGATGTACACAGCCATGGGTGCCGAGTGGAGGCCCTTTGGGTTCCCACGGCGACGCAGACCCCTCAGCTCTGTGGTTCTGGACGTGGGCATGACTGAAAGGATCGTAGAAGATGTGAAGGACTTCATCGGAAACCCAAAGTGGTACACAGACAGAGGTAGAACCTCCTGGTGTTAGCTGACTTTGAGTCTTTTTATTTTTATATTAACTGGTTTTATAAATATAATTTTTTTAATTAATTGATTTTTATTCTGTGAGGCCCATCTGTTTGATTATGTTAATGTTGTTGTTTCTTTGCAGGCATCCCCTACAGAAGAGGGTATCTGCTGTATGGTCCTCCAGGATGTGGGAAAAGCAGCTTTATGTGAGTGTGCCTTGGACTTCATGCCCTTCCTCTATAGAAAGAATCTGTGTGAGAGGCGGACTGAACGTCAAACACTTGTTTGCAATACCTTCATCTTTGTGACTCATTGTATTCCAGCACGGCGCTGGCAGGCGAGCTGGGCTACAGCATCTGTCTGATGAGTCTGAGCGACCGATCCCTGTCAGATGACCGTCTGAACCACCTGCTGAGCGTGGCGCCGCAGCAGAGCATCATACTGTTGGAGGATGTCGATGCAGCGTTCGTCAGCCGAGAACTGCTCACCACAGAGAGTAAGTGACAGTGTTTACATTAACTCATGAGTTCTTCTACCTGACTATGTCTTTGTGTTTAATTCTGCTTTGCGAGTGACTTGAAATCCCTTTCGTCTCTTCCTCTCAGACCCTCTGGCCTATCAGGGAATGGGAAGACTGACTTTTAGTGGCCTCCTTAATTCTTTGGATGGAGTCGCTTCATCTGAGGCCAGAATAGTTTTTATGACCACCAACTTTATTGACAGGTAAGACACAGAGTGTTTGGGTTCTAGACTAAATGAATGAGACCTAGTGTAAGACTTGGTGAATGCTAATGTCGCTCTGTGTCTGCTGGATGTGTGAACAAGCGACAGTTGGCTCATGCATCTGCTCTTGTTTGTATTGTGTGCTCACAGGTTAGACCCAGCACTGATCCGACCCGGCCGCGTTGACCAGAAGCACTACATCGGTCACTGCACCCACTGGCAGCTCACGCAGATGTTCCGGCGGTTCTACCCGGACGAGCCCGCCTCTGAAGGAGAGCGGTTTGCGGAGCAAGCGTTGGCCGCCCACTCGGAGATCAGCGCTGCGCAGGTGCAAGGACACTTTTTAATGCACAAAATGGACCCTGCAGGATCGATAGACAATGTGGGCCTGATGAAAGGATGACGGGACTGGATGGTGTTTGGAGACTGATGACAGAATAAAGAGAAACGGGAGTAAATCTTTTTTTGCGTTTCCTGTTGAAGTTGTACATGGTGTCACAAATACGCACCGTAGGCTTTATACACAATATATGAATCAGAGTTCTGATATAACACCCATCTTGGCCTAACATGGAGTGCCTTTGAGCAAAGGACAGCAGTCAGAGTCGATACCTGCCTCCAAGTATTGTAAATTATTATTATACCATGAAATGCAGTGCTTTGATTTGACTGTTTACATCCGTTAAAAATCACCTGAAATGAAAAATCTTTGTGTTTTTGTCATGAGCCTCATATTCTACCAGAGTCCGCAATGTTTTCACGTTTTGAACAACCAATGAAGAGGGGAGGCTCAGACGAGGGGATTTCAGCTGGTTGCAATCTGCAGCCTCACCACTAGATGCCACTAAATCCTTCACACTGCACCTTTTTAAACGAAGTAAACCAGGAACAAGCGGAATAGGACTCTGAAGCTCGTCATGACTCTTCACCCACCTTGTTGAACTACAAAGAATATTTCATTAAAAAGTCCATGAACTCGCATTTGTCTCTGTTTTCACATTTATTATCTCATTTAGTAAATCTTTCTCATCTTCTTGCAAACTATGATGGATAAATAACTTCATGCAGTCAGTTTGTGTTAACAAACATTTCAAACCTGCTGCTGCTTTTTATTTTATTTTAGGTTTTCTTCCAGTGACATTTTATTGAGGATATAGTGTTTTTTTTCCTATAATGAATATAGCTGCACCAGAAACAATATATTTAAAACATTCAGTCCTGTCCTGGATGTATTCTTGAAAAAGAACCAATAAGAGTATCGATAAAATGCTAATGTACTCATCCGTATCAGACATTCTCTAAAAATATACACAGATCAGCCATTACATTATAACCGCCGACAGGTGAAGTGAATAACACTGATTATCTTGTTACGCTGGCACCTGTCAGTGGGCGATATCAGGCAGAAAGTGAGCATTTTGTCCTCGAAGTTGTTGTGTTGGAAGCAGGAAAAATGGAAGGATCTGAGTGAGTCTGACACGGGCCTGGGTCAGAACATCACCGAAACTGCAGATCTGCCAAGGTTTTCCCAATAAAGTGGCCTGAGGAAGGACAACAGCTGACAAGGGGGCTGGGCACAACAAGGCTCATTGATGTGCTTGGCGAGCCTGTGTTGTCTGATCCCACAGAAGAGCTACTGTAGCATGAATTGCTGAAAAAGTGGCTACGATGGGCACGTGAGCATCAGCACTGGACCACGGAGCGATGGAAGGTCACGTTTTCTTTCACATCATGTGGATGGCCCCGTGCGTGAACGTCTCTTACCTGAGGAAGAGGTGACCCCAGGATGCACTGTGGGAAGAAGGCAAGTAGGTGGAGGCTTCGCGTCATTCATGTGGATGTTAAAATGTTTTGGCTGATCGGTGGATGTATGAACAGCTTGTTTTTTTTTTCACATGCAACATTTACTTTCAAATCAATCTGAAAAGCAAATTAAGCAGCGTTTTCTCCTCCTCTGTCCACAAAGTGAAGGCTCAGTGGTTTGTCTGGTACCAGAACTGTGCGGTTGATGCATTTCAGCTCCCCCACCGTCGGATCTGGTTTGATTTCAAACTGCCTGATCAGCTGGAAACAATAAATAAAACATGTCACTGAAGTTAAAGGTTTTGACATCCTCAGTTGTGTTGAGTAGATGTTATGAGGGATATTCCCACTCACCCGAAACAGAGCTAAATACATCTCAAGCTCAGCAATGCGGCGACCGACGCAGCCTCTCACTCCGAAGCCAAACGGGATGGCCCCGAAGGCGTTCGGCCTGATGTGGCCGTCACGGAGCCAACGCTCCGGCTTAAACGTGAACGACTCTGGGAATACGTCCTCATCATGACTGATGGCATAGTGAGAAAACGTGAAAGCGGTCTGGAGAAACAGCAGTGAAGAAATAAAACACTGAAACTCTAGTTTCATAATGTGTAGTAGTTATACAAGTTGGACAACTACATAACTAGACTTTTATACTTATACTAATAAACATTAGAGATTTTTCTTTGCAGGTTTTACACAAAATGGTTAAAAAAGCAGACCCACATTCTTTGGAAACTGATATCCACCAATCGTTACATCCTTGTCCGTCACGAGCCGGGCGTTAATGGGAACCACAGGGTACATCCTGCAAAACAAGATCTCATCTGATTTGGTTCAGGCTGATCGCTGGTGATGAGTAATGATGAAGAAGTGAAGGAGCAATGAGTGAAATCTTATAAAAACAGAAAAAAATCCTTAAATCTAGATCACATGTTTTTACATCACTGACTGTCTCACCTCAGTGATTCCTTGATAACAGCCCTTAAGTACTGCAACCGAGTGACCTCCTCTGCAGAGGGTATCCGGTCCGCCGGCACCAGCGTGGACACTTCTTCGTAAAGTCTGTCCTGAGCTTGAGGGTGCGTGGACAACAGGTGCAAAGTCCATGTGAGGGTGTTGGAGGTCTTGACAACAGAAACATGTCATTAAGTCAACAGAGAGAGAGAGAGATGGATACAGATATCAACCTAATGGCCAGACTCTTTTTTTTTTACCGTGTCCACTCCGGCTAACAGGAGCTCAGAGATGTTGCCGTACACGTCTTTCATGCTCATCTGAGTGTTCGAGAGGAGGTATGCCAGGTATTGACCCTCCACATCCTGGTTGTCGTCCAAACGCTGCTTAAGGACCTCCATCTTCTTGTCAATCAAGTTTGTAGCTAGTATAGAAGTAAAGATTCAAAAAATGTTATTTCTTCTTCATCTTAAAGGTAAAATAAAAGTTAGATATTCATTACTTGTCAATGCAGAGCAACAATTCAGTGAAAGTAGCAGATTCATAACAAATCACTTGACATATTGTTTATATCTCAACAACTTCTCAGCTGAGTTTCCTTCACAACTCACCAAAGTTGAAGATGCCGTCCCAGCCGGCGATGTAGTGTCCCCAGTAGGGCAGCAGGCTGCGAGTCCACTTGGGCATCAACGTCACAATGAAGTTGTACGAGAACATCGTGGATATCGAGTTGATGAACTCTTGCGTGCCTTTGGGGATCTCCTTCTCCAGGCACCCGAGCCTCGTCTCGAGCAGAATGGAGGCAATAGCTGAGTGGCGAAGGTCAAGATTTAGGTTCAGAGAAATACGATGTCTGTGCAGAGCTTTGTGCAGATTTAAGCTTTCCACGTACCCTCTAGTGAGAAACGATAGAACTCATTGGCAATGTTGGGTACCAGATCTCCTGTGGGGCTGCCCTGACGCAGGTAGCACATCCTCTTGATGAAGTCCGTAACGACGCCATTGATGGTGTCACAATACTGTGCAGAGTCCCTCGGATGGAGCATGCGCTTGTTCAGCACCGCCCTGAAGTTGTACCACTTCTCCCCGTTTCTGGGAACAGAAATGGAGCCGCAGTGACAAAGAATGTAGACACCAGAGATTAGTCGTATCCAAAGGAGGATTAACTGACGTCTTACATTGTGAATCCTTAAAGAAGAAACACGGGTTGCTTTGAGTTACAGCTCATTTCTTTACGTAAACGGCACGACAGGGATGATTTTGGGTTGAACTGTCCTTTTTAAGATCTGAAACACATTCAGCAGTACTCCTGGCTGAGAGAGTTGAGCTATACTGCCCTATAAAACAGGTGCTAGTGTGTAAATGTTGTCACCTTTGGACGCAGCCAAGATTTACCTGTGTTTACAGGTCAGGGAGTACTTCTGCATGTGTGGCTACAGAGGAAGCTGCATGTCGTCTGATAAATTCACTCCAGTGATTTTTGCATTTGCATTGTGGGTAACGTAGGCGCCTGATTATGCAAATCAGTCCACTGGTCGAACATTGAGCTATAACACAAAATATCAAAATCAACACAGCAGAACCTGAGATTAAGGTTTTGTTTTTTTGTTTTTTTACTGCACACCTTCTTCCTTTTCAAAACTTGAAGACTACATTACCCACAATGCAAATTGTCAGACTACATGCAGCTTCCTGTAGAGCCACTAAAGGCTTTATACTACTTTTTTCACATATGCAGGGTCCGACGTATTTAAAGAGAATTTTTACCTCACAAAATATAATTTTTTATTATATTAATTAATTGACTTCAGATTAATATTTGAATTAAATGTGTTACTGTTACTGTTAATGTATTACAAAAGTTTGTTTACCGAACCTAAAGTCTGCACAGGAACTAATCATTAACCTTCCAGTCTGAGAGCCGTGAGCAGGTCACAACCAATCCTCCAACCTCACATGATGTGACTTAGCCCTGAGGGAGGTATTACAAGACGTGGGAAGGTGGGAGCAGAGAAATGGGAGTTTTACTGTTGCAATGTGATTCTAAGTTACAACACATGGCTGAAGATGGTAATAGAGTTATTTCACTTATATAATAATTAAAAATAGGGTACCATCAGAAGAAACCTCTAAATGACAAGTTAATGTTCCTGATAAAAAAACCAAAGAGCTTTTGGAGAATATAAAAAAAACTGATCTAAACATTAGCTCACATATCAGATACTCTACGACGCCACACGTCAGTGCACATTATTGGAAAGCGACTTAAAGCACATTGTTAACTGTTTCTCTCTCTTGATTATGTAACTTCCCGGAAGGTAGCGATTGGCCCTGGAGATATGTTCTTCTGTCAAAGCAAAGTCTGCCTGCTTCAAACTCAAACTTGATTGATTTGCTATTTCCACAACAGCTGCATAAGTAGGAAAACTAATGGATGTCTTCTGTTGTACTTATTGTCCTTGTTCAAGAAGAGTGTGCTCTGCTTTTTGGTAGCAATTCGCCAAACCACTTTTGCGGAAATTCCTATCAGAAACCATCCTGTCACTCTTGCTGTAAAAATGTACGTTATCGCAGTTACCTATGCATTTGTGGCTGAAAATGTGCGAATGATTTAAAACAGGTGAAATACTGAAACAGCTGAAGTTGCTAGGTGTTAAAAACAGGTGCTAGTGATGTGCCGAAAGAAGTAGGAAGGACATCAGTCGTAGGGAGAGGACGGCAGTCTTACTCTGTGAAAAGCCCGTAGCCGAACCCTCTCATGTCGCGGTACTCCTTCCACACAGCCATGTCTCCTCGGCTGGGCAGTTTGTTGTCATTTCTGAGGACTTCCTCCAGTAGCTGTGGTGTGTTCACACAGACATGGTTCGTTGGGCCTGCATATATGGGCCCGTAGAGCTTCTTCTCAAAGATCTGATAGGGGGGGAGAAAATGAATCCAAGGTCTATGCGTGACAGAGAAACCAGTTCTACGAGGAGTCATTGTTCATTCCTGCTGCATTGTTACGTGTTGAAATCAACTGAGTTTGAATATCTGTCCCATAAAGCAAATATATTGTGTTGTTTAACTTTAAGAAATTGCAAAGTGAGTTAGTGACAGCGGACACTGTTCACCTCTCGGAAAGTGATCCTGCAGGGAGGAAAACGAGCCTCTGTGCTTTTGTGAGCAGCTATTGTTCTGGCGACCAGGCTCATGTTTTCTATTATGCAACGCCACTCAGACGTCCTTATCCCTCCTGTAACAGGTCAGCCCGGCAACCACAACAAAGTTTTTTTATGAGGGATTTCACACAGAAGGCATGCAACATTTTCAGATTAGGATTAGACCAGCCGTGCATCTCTCTCTCTCTCTCTCTCATACCTGTAGCTCATGCATGCGGTTGTGGTAACCCTGAAATGTCATCCTGTATAAGAGCTCCCATAATGTGACTCGTGGGAGGTCGTCCAGTGTCCGAGGCTTCTCCTGGAGGGAAGAGAGGCGCTCAGAGGCTGAGGAGACGCTTCCCGCCCCCCTGGAGCAGACCGGAGCGACGCGGCCCGACAGCCGGCAGCTGCCTCTCCACATCACATTCCCAGACAGACGTGCAGCCATGACGAGGACCGGCTGGTGAATGCACAGGGCTTCTGTTATGTTCAGGGAGAGCAGCCGAGCAGGGAGGGGCCACGTCTCAGAGAGGGTTAACCCTTCCTGCACAGCTCTCAGGGAACCAGGAAATAGTATTCTTTCATTTAGGAAATAATTTAAAAGACACCTATTATGCTTTTTTCTTTCTTTATTATGTTCTTGTGCTTGTAATAGATAT